>BMAW01066861.1:1893835-1926270 GCA_019974015.1 Nephila pilipes
TTCATACAACTCTCCTCACCTGAATGATGTAACCAACTACGTAATGAAAATGGTCTCTCTCTCACAGCTTTAAAATAAAAGTGAAAATTCAATACGGCTCGACTGTTATTTGATATTATGTTACATATATATATATATATATAAGCGAAATACCACTAAAAAGTTCTGGATAAACCGTTATTACAGACAATCAATTTCCTAAAATTTTAAATTTAGATTTTCATTATCGTTTAAAAATTGAAAATTTTCTTGATATTTTACGTTTAGGTTCCAAAATATAATATTATCATTTTCCCAGCGAAGCGGGTTGGTATCAGCTAGTTTTTTCATAAATACGAAGTTTCTCTTTAAATTCTGGGATAGATTTAGCACCGTATAAAATAGCTTTATTTGATGGGAAATCATGTATGCCGTTTATACAGTATTCAAATAATGAAGATTCATTAATAATTTCACTGGAAGTACTTGCAAATTCTCTAATTGCCATAAAATATTCGAAAAGGGATTCCTTTTGACGTAATTTACGTTTACTTAACTGTCTATGAATCTCAGCAGAATTTAATTGATGATGGAATTCTTCTAATAAAGCATTTTTAAACGAAAACCATGTAGTAAGATTACGTTGAGTATATAAAAAAAACTCTTTGCCTGACCTTCAATCAAAGTTTTGGCGAATATTATTTTTTGCTGTTCATTCAATGTTGGGAAAAAAAGAAAGGATTCCTCACAGTCTTGAATAAAAGACTTTATATCATATACATCAGAACCAGTAAACTTTCGATGTGAATTTCCGAGATCTTTCAAAACAAAATAAAGGGAAGGGTCGAAAGTATTAGCAGACATGTTATGATTTAAAGCCGGAGACATTACAGAAGGGGAAAAGAATGAAGTAGGATTTTTTTCCGCTTCGTCATCGGAAATTTCAGAGTCGCTGTTTAACGATTTACAGTTTAAAGCTTGCAATTCATTTAGATTTGATAAAGATTGAAAAAGTCTATTAAGTTCTTCTTTACTACCATTAGTATCCAGACCTAATATATTTAATACACAAACTAAATCATTCATGGAAAAAGAATCGAATATTAATTTCTTACGATCTTCAACATTGAAATCATTGGGAAATGAGGAAAAACTTCTCAATTTTTTTTCTTGAATTACGATCAAATGCATCGTTAAATAATATACTGTTTAACAACTTAATTGTTTTAATATTTCCTCTTTTAAGAAAATTTGACACAATAGGAATATCATTAAGGGTGATCATCTTTATATAGTTCAAGTAGCACAGTCTCTGAATAACACTTATTTTCATATATAAATTGAAAGGTAAAGAGAAGAGGTACTTACCCCTCTTTTCAGCAGTGGTATATCCAACAATGGTATATCCAATTAGGTAACAAAACATAAGCCGTCTGTTAGTACTTTTTGAGCGTTGATTTTTCTATAAATTGCAACAAGTCCAACGGGATGGTGGCACAAAAGCAACACACTACAATTTCATTAACAAGTGCCGTCTGCACTTCAAAATTCTTGATTTTTCGTAACTTGGTTGTGATGTAAATGCCGTCTTCACTTCATATACAAGTCCTAAACTTTTTTTGCTAAAGAATACCGTCTGTATTTAGAAGAAAACATTTCCAACTTACGTCTGTAGACTAGCGTCCATTTTTTGGGCGTCAGCCAAACCGTTAGCCTGTTCGCATTCTAGTTGCAAGATTTCATTTTAAATTTTAATTTAACTTTAAACAGTGGTTCATTTGCCGAGCCTGAGCCCCCATTGTGGAGGTTGGCGTCGGTATATTGTCAAGAACCACACTCATTTTAGGAGGAAAAATGTTTATTTACATATGAAAAATTAAAGAAAAAGACGGACACGCATTTCTGCGTGCTTACACCTCGAGATCTAACCATCTATATATATATATATATATATATATATAAATTTATTTTATATATATTATTTTTTAATTTAGATTCAAGCTTTTCCTTTTGAAACTGAAATCGTACCTCATCAACAATTATTCTTCCTTCTTTAGCTTTGATAAGCTCACATCGGGAAGTTTCTAATAGGTCAATTGAAAAGTCCCCGGCCTGACACATAGATGGCGCTACTAGAATTAAATGCATGTGTTTTTTAGTTAGCCCTAACCCTCAAAAGATGCGTGTATAAATTTGACAGCTGTCAAATCATTAGTTTGTGAATTATAGCATTTTGAGTGAAACAACTTTTGTTATTGTGAAAAAAATGGATAAATAGGAATTTCGCGTGTTGATAAAATATTGTTTTTTGAAGGGAAAAAATACAGTTGAAGCAAAAACTTGGCTTGATGCCGAGTTTTCGGACACTGCCCCAGGAAAATCAACCATCAAGGATTGGTGTGCTAAGTTTAGACGTGGTGAAATGAGCACCGAAGACGGTGAACGCAGTGGACGCCCAAAAGAGGTTGTTACCGACGAAAACATTAAAAAAATCCACAAAATGATTTTGAATGACTGTAAGTTGAAATTGAATGAAATAGCAGACACTCTAAAGATATCAACTGAACGTGTACATCATATCATTCACGAATATTTGGGTATGAGAAAGCTCTGTGCAAAGTGGGTGCCGCGCGAGCTCACTTTTGACCAAAAACAACGACGAGTTGATGATTCGGAGCAGTATTTGAAGATGATCAAGCGTAATAAACCTGAGTTTTTGCGTCGATATGTGACAATGGATGAAACATGGCTCCATGATTTCACTCGACAAATCGACTCAATCGACAGTCATCCGAGTAGACTGCACACGATGAACCCGCTCCAAAGCGTGGGAAAACGCAACAGTCGGCTGGCAAGGTTATGGCGTCTGTATTTTGGGATGCGCATGGAATAATTTTCATTGACTACCTTGAAAAAGGAAGGACCATCAACAGCGACTATTACATAGCATTATTGAACCGTTTGAAGGGCGAAATCGCCGAAAAACGGCCGCATTTGAAGAAAAAGAAAGGGCTGTTTCACCCAGACAATGCACCGTGTCACAAGTCAGTGAAAACGATGGCAAAAATCCATGAATTGGGCTTCGAATTGCCTCCTCATCCCCCCTATTCTCCAGATCTGGCCCCCAGCGACTATTTCCTGTTCTCAGATCTCAAAAGAATGCTCGCTGGGAAGAAATTTTCGTCGAATGAAGATTTGATCGCCGAAACTGAGGCCTATTTTGAAGCAAAGGACAAATTGTACTACAGAAATGGTATCGAAAAGTTGGAGGGTCGCTATAATCAGTATATCACCCTTGAAGGGAATTATGTTGAATAAAAAAAAAAACTAATTTTGCCAAAAAAATGTGTTTTACTATGGTAGGCCGGGGACTTTTCAATTGACCTGTTACAGCTTTCGATTCAATACAGGGCGTAGCTTTAATACTTTTTTTAAATTTAAAAAGGGGTAATCCTTCATATATCCAATTCATATTTCTCCATGTGTGGTAAGTATAAAAACGGACGTCCAACCAATAAATCAACTGGTTGAGTTGAGTCTGGGACGATAAAACATAAATATTGTTTGCTAAAGCTTCTTCTATTTGGAGATCCACTGTTATCATAACTAAGCTTTGAGTGACTGGAATTAACTGATTACCGAATGAATAAAGATCCTTTTTACAAAGTGAATTGTTCAATCTTAAATTTCGTGCTACTGATTCTTTCAGTAAATAACTTGAAGATCCGGTATCCAGTAGAGCACCAACCTTAAGGCAATTTATGAAAGCGATTTTCTTATACATATCATATGCGGATGATTCTTGATCACGAACACTAAAAGTAATCATTCTTGGTTCACTCTTATTTCCTGCACACTGTTTTCTGCTGTGTCCTGATTTTCCACATAAGGTGCATCAAAAGAGACAATCTCCAATAAAATGATCGTAATTCTTGCAGGCGAAACATTCCAGTTCGCCTCTGAACTTTCGTTTTAAAGTTTCTAATATGTCTTCTTTCTTCGTCTCTTTGCTTATTCCTTTCTTTTCTTTGGTTCATTTCTTTTTGCCATTGCTTATTCATTTCTTTCATTTCTTTTTGCCATTGCTTATTCCTTTCTTTCATTTCTTTTTGTCATTGCTTATTCCTTTCTTTCATTTCTTTTTGCCATTGCTCATTCCTTTCTTTCATTTCTTTTTGCCATTTCTTATCGCTTTCTTCTCTTTTGTTCTTTTTGATCCTATCTAATTATCCTCTCGAGATATACTTCCGTGAAATCTTCTTCGTAGTATTCATCATTAATTATGTGACATTGGGCTATTCGCGGTTTCTCTTCACTAACCTTGGGGACTTTCAATTGAGATTGATTGCTTTCACTAAACAACCTTTGCCCAACCAAAAATGAAACGTGATACATAAAGTTAGTATGTAAAGCAGTTAGGAATGAAGTGAAGCGGTCGAATTAAGAATTGTATAAATTCCGTCGGAAGGAAAAGAGGATCCGAAGGAGGATCTGAGAGAGACACTGTAGATGAGAGGAGATGAGGTGAAGCTGAAGTGTCAGATAAGAGAAAGGAGGAATTAAAGTCTATAAGTAGAGGGTTCATAACTATACTTGCTATTATTTCTTCCTTTTCTGCTTCAGGTGGAATATTTATGCCGAATTCTTCCACTAATTCCAAGAGATCCCACTTCAAACCTTTTCAGAGGAATGACATACATAATGCTGTCTTATTACACTTTGTTATTGAAAACAAATATTTTCCGTAACTAATAACTTCCTGTTGCATAAGGAAAACGAGATTTATTTACCTTCTTTTACAGTTTCACAGTCCTGGTAGGCTAATTTCCAACAAACACTTTTTTCTTCTTCGCACAGTCCACTGCATAATCCAAGGTTGAATTTCCCATAATGAACACTTTTCGTTTCTTTCACAGTTCCGGTAGTTTTAAAGTTATTTAATATTAACTGCAGATCACCTGGAATCATGCGAATTGCCCCCCAAATCATGATGCCGTATCGTCGCGCAACGAGGCTTACTACTATTGCTGCCGGATGGACCTGTCTCTACGTCAACACCACACTCGTACGCGGTGACTATCATTGGATAAAACAGAAACGTGACTCCTCTGAGAACAAGACCCCGTGCCATTCCGTCGTCCACATCGCATCATTGCAGACGTTGGCGTCAATGTTGTGGGTTTTTTTTTAATTATGCAATTTTAAAAAAAAAATTATGCAATTTTCTTAACGGATGCCTTGAGTGCAGGTCACTAGCCACCAATCAAGGGAAATAGTTCTGATTGATATGGGAACATCCAGGGTGTCTTAAACATGCTGCAGAGGGGAGGTAGAAGTGGCTTCCAGGTCCGCCACCGCTTACAGGCGGATGCATCGATCCACGCTTGCTGACGTCACTCTGACTGCACAGGCACTCCTCAGATTTGCACATTTCCATGTTCAAACCATCTTCGCCACAGCCGGTGCACTATGGACGCGTCCAGGTATGTGTCAGTTCAGATTTGCTGTATGGACCAACGTGCCCTTCTGTCTCATTGCCTTCGGTGACGATGGTCTGGTATTATCTGCTCTTACACGCGTCCTCTGAGACAAGAACAAACATTCTACGATTATTTCTTTTGCAGAAATAAAGGCACGAATTCTGCAGACTCCATTCCTTTCTCTTCTTCAACGTGCGCATTTCACATCATTTGCGTTATTCAATGACGTGCGTTTACTCTGAAATTTGCATAATTTTCTGGCCTCTCCTTCTTGGTATTACATTTTCAATGTAGCGTAGTTTATATAATCTACATGAATATTGTAAAAATAGTTATTTATTTAATATATAAAATTCTACATCGAAAATTACTTCTCACACTCTGGGCATATATTGTACAGAATATTCTTTACTTTTTATATAACATTATTACAAAAATTTCCTTGGTGTGTGGGAGTGAAATCAAATCCAACTTAGAGGATAACGACAAATAACGTTTAATTCACAAATCTGCAGGACATACAGGTAGAAGAGCTTGGACAACAACAGCACAAACAGAAAACACAGGAATTGTACAGATTAATGACACAGATACAGGAATGAAACAGCATTTTTAAAGACAGTCACAGTTATAACAACAACGTTCAGCTCATCAGCCTATTAGTTCTCGCTACGGACAACCTCCGCAGTAATACTCGGCACTTCCAAGGCAGAATCCAATAATTCTCGGCAGATACACGCTGCTTCTCAAGCAAATTCACTCGACATGCTTAACTTCCAAGTGCCGACAGTTTCCCATCGATTTCTCGATTGATCTACGGAACACAGACTCCAAAGACAGACTCCGACAGTTCCGATAGATTCAGGCCGAATTTCCATTTGATTCACTCGGCCAAGCTGTTCTCGACAGATCCACTCAGCGCTTCCAATCGATTCCCTTATCAGTCATCAAAGCAGACTCCACGGACAGACTGATCCCCTGCTTCTCAGACTCTCTTCATATTTGCGCCCCTTCTTCCAGGTATGAGGTCTCATGGGAAAATTCACAAAAATTTCTTAACTTTCTTTCCAATCGATATTTAGCCCAGGTTCCAGTACATTCGGGCACTTTCCATTTGTCGCCAAGTTACCAAGTTTCTCGCCGGGTTGCCAAATCAGTTTTCAAGGCAAAAGAGATCATTACTTAAACTTCCCTTGCTGGTTGGTGGCATCTCTGTAAATGTTTCCTTTCCTTCACTAGAGAACCACCGCAGGGAAGAGGCAACTCATGTTCGTAACATCATAATCTGATAACATAATGAAAGTATTTAATAGAATAATTTCATTTTACTAGAAATGCTGTAAAAGATTTTCTCAAAAAATATTTTTCCTTTCATATTTACGAATATAAAATTAAAATTCGTATATGCATACGAATTTTAACAGACTTATTCTTAAATATTTTATCTTATAACTTTATAGAATTATTTTATGCTACTTGCACATATTTTTAAAAAATATTTCGAGACAAAAAAATATAAAAAGGAACAGAAACTACGTAGGGCTCAACATTTTCTAAGAAATGTTTTTACGGATCTTTTAATCAGCAACATTAAAACATTAATACTATATTTAAAATTAATAATTTAAAATACAACATTAAAAATTAATATTATAATTGTTGTTTAGTTCTTTTTCACTCATTACAAAACAGAAGAATCCAACTATGTCACTGTTAAAAGCAAAGACACAAAAGTTCGATAGTAAATCTCATCAAATCTCTTTTCTTCTAAAAAAAAACCTTTTATCTCTCTTTTCTTGCGAAGAAGAGTGCCAGGTACCTCTCCCAAGTAATAAAAAAAGAGAAAGCGATATGGTCTTCCACTACTTCGATCCCCCCATGCAAGGTCCGCTCCGTCAATATTTCACACTATTACATGGAATCCTAGCGAGCTTTTGTGCTCGTACTTCAAACTGAATTTTTCGGTACTCGGTTTTCCACTGAAAGACTGACATGATACACTGCTACCTCATTGGTTGGGAGCATAAGTTGAAACACGGATTCTACTTAACCGCCAATTCAGTTAACTTCTGTTTTCCACATATTTCTTATAAAATAGATTAAATTTCTCAATTATCTTTTTCTTTTTAACTATTCTATAAATTCTTTCTCTTTCATATATTATGCAGTCCTGGGATTAAAGCAGAACCAAAATTCATATCAGACTTGGGAATTAAAAGCTGGGAAGCTGATGTGCTTCTGTTAACTCGTCTACTTATATTTACATGGAATTCAAGTGCAGCAGCTATCTTGGCAATGAAATGGATATAAAATAAATATAGATATAAATCTGTCAAGACAATGAAAAAAAGGAGAAATGGACTATAAAAATGTACCGATTTTATCTTATTCTGATAATAGACATTATTAAAAACGATTGAGTGTCAGTAAGAAAAATAAATGCAGGCTAGATACAACAAATCCACTGAAAATGCTGAAAGATACTAGCTAAAACCGGAAAGTTAAGTTACCCCAATTAGGAAATTGAAAGAAACACTAATGAACTTATTCAATATGTACAATTGTTTAATCGGAGACAAAGTGAAATTTTTGTCGCATTTTCATGCTTCGAAAATAATATCATTAGTTTGTAAAGCAAGAAATGAAATGTGGTTAAAAAAAACTAATCGAAGTATTTGTTATGAAAGTGCTTCTAACGTGGACCCTTTTCAAAGGAAAAATTTGCAATATTATATGATCAAAACCATAACTGATTATATTCTTGATAAGTGTACTACAATGGCAATTTCATATGTGATTTTCATCCAAAATAATGCAAACAGAAATAAATATATTATTAAAACTTCAGACACATCTCTATTCTTTTGTACCTTCGGCCTCATTCTTCAAAGTAAAAATAAATTGAAAAACAAGAACAGCATTATTTTGTCGAGTCCTGATGCCACTAAAGAACCGCCTTGTAGTGTGGCTGATGCACATTGAATCTGTTGAGACTCCTAGTCCTCCTGCTGGCAGTGTGAAAATTTGGAGAGGGAGGTGTAAAAGGCTCAGGTATCGTCCTCGTCACTTTCCCGAGGCTCGAAATTAAAAGATCCGTCACCAAAAGTACGATTTTAATAAAACGATCAACCGAAACAGGAAAAGTATTGAGAATTTACATAGAATATAGTTACATATTAAAGAATTGTCTTCAAATTTAAATTAGTTTAGTTTCAATTAACGTCGCACTAGAAGTAACACGAGGGCAATTGGAGACGGACCTCGTAATTTTAAAGCTCTGTCAAGTGATGAGGACGACACCCACTATCCTAACTTCCACGCCACACCAACGGGAGGACTTTGGGCCCCGACAGATTTAACGTGCCTCAGCCTCGGTTACACACCGGGCTACGTGGATCAGCCGCCGGCTTGGTCTTTAGCGGCAGAGAATCGAACCCGCGACTGAACGAAAACCGAAGGCCCGAATCCGAAGTCATGACCACTAGGCTACCGCGGCCTCAAATTTAAAATGCATGTAGACTTTTCTTGCAATTTAATTGAATAGCCTCAATTCTGATTCAAAATGAAGAATGGATGGGGGAGTAATTGTAATTACTTATATTTTAATAAGTTACACTGCACCATAGATTAGGCTAGTCTTACATATACTTAAGTTATAACAGAATCAAGAAAGAAAGAAAAAAAACAAAAAATTATTGTACAAACTCGACAATAACATTCTTTCGAAAATTACAGTTTATTTGGTAAATGTCCTTCAAATGCTTTTTTGATTAATCAATTGATAAACAGTCTGTTAAGGATTTTAAAACTTTGAATCATGAACACCAAGAAAAATCCTGAATTCATACACTTTTTAAAATGCATAAAATATTACTTAACCTCAGAATATTATGTGTACTGATGTAAGCAGGATACTATCAAATGATGCATCAATGTATTTCCAACTGTCCTTTACGAATGCCTGAAACTCTTGTTAAAGCAATCATGTCGGCAGAAATCAAAAGTTTATATATTTATGTATATGAATTCCATGTTTCAACAAGCAAAAGAAATCACTGAAACATGAAGTTTGCATACACACTTACTTTTTCTAACAGTAACAAAAGCAGAAAAAAATTTGAGATAAAAACCAACGTTTTTAAAAACAACGTTTTTATATAGTGGCAAAGTTTATTAAGAAAAATTATTGAAATATTAGTTAAAACTGGTCGCAAATATCTAAATATTGCATTGTTAGGCAAGTAAGAACGGTTCCCGAAATTTCAGAGCTCTAGCTTGATGGGAAGTTGGTTAATTTAACGATAGAAAATTTGATGACACACTGATACACACACCAAGTGAAATACATAAAAACATTAAAAGTAACTAAAATTAATTAATTCATCCGGTAAATTAAATGGTTGGAATGCAGTTTAACCCAATCACTCTTGGCGACAAGAATTATTTGGCAGTATTTTGCCAAATGTGGCTACCCTGGTCCGTTTTACGGACTTAACGTTCAGCCAAACAAAAAAATCGCCAAGTTTGGTGCCAATTTTTGAAATCGCGCCAAGTGGTTGGGATAAACTGCATTATCGAAGAAAATACTAGCTAAAACTTGTCGCAAATGTCTAAATATTGCATTGTTAGGCGAGTGAGAATGATTTCCAAGGTTTCAGAGTTCTAGCTTGATGGGAAGTTGGTTAAATTAACGATCGAAAATTTGATGACACACACACACCTAGTGAAATTCAGAAAAACGTTTTAATAAGACAGAATTAACCTTCATGATTCCTTTTTTTGTAGTATAAATGAACTATTCTTTATTCACAAATAAATCAGTTAAAGAAAACATTTGTTCAAAGAGGTTTTTTAAGTTATTTGATTTTATAATTTCATTCATTGAATTCCCCAAGGATCATTCCATGAGGATTTTGTGGTCCAAATTATATTTCATGAAAAACTACTCTCTTAATCTAAACTGATAAGTCTGTGATGGTGATCAGGATATTAGTAAAACAATGTTTAGATTCCAGATTTTATGTGTAGGATGGTGAGGATTGTATCAAAATCAAACTTTAACCATCCTATGTCAAATCGATCAAACCAACCACAAGTTGCAATAAGAAACGGCGTTTGTTTATGTGGGTACTTTTCTTTTCCTCAAAGACGGAAATGTTACCTGCAGAAAGTTATTAAAATTTTCAACCTGTTTCACATAAGTAATTTATTTTTATTTTTCTTACAACTGAAGATACATCAATACCATTCAGCAATACACCTTCTATTAAACTACCAATGACACTAAAAATAATGTTTTAAAAACAACACACAAAAATTTTTTGCTTTTTTAATAAAATCTTTTATTATTCAAACTAAATGTAAAGTACATATAATAATTTTATGGCAACCAAGAGTTTTCTTTGGATTGTTAAAACATATTATGAGTGTCTTTATACAACAAAAACAATATAAAAAAAATAAGTAGACTTATAGTTGCACCAATATTCTTTTCTCAACAAGAGAAAAGGTGAAAGTCCAAGTACAACCTCAAAAAACACAATACAAACAAAAGGTAGGCAAGCTCACTACAAGTACCAAGTTTAATTCAGCCACACATTGTTTTTGCAATATTCTTCAGCCTGAAAAAAAAAAATTAGACATCTATAATTAAACTTATGAGACAGTGAGAAAAAATGGTATTGATACAAATAATTATTTAAGCAATAATAAATCTTAAATAATTCAAAACATCTCACAAAAAGAAATGGAAATGCAGAACATTAAAAAGATGGAACATATTTCCTATACTTCTCAACTAAACTTTTGATATAATTTAGAATGAACATATTTACAGTTACCGGATATTTCCAGATTAAACATAATCCCAAAGTATCAAGTTGTGATACTCCAGTTACCTGTTAATACTAATTTGTAGAGATAAGTCTGAACTAAAAATAGAAATACAATTAGATAATGCTGAATTGGGAATCATAAAAAAAATGATCAGCTAATATTCTTTTGAAACCATTTCACAACTTTACAAATTTAACATGTAATAATAATTAAAAAAAAAAAAAAAAGGGAGGGGATATCGCACACAAAAGACTAATGTTTGCAACAAAACTATATCATACTGACCTTTGCACTAATTTCATATTGAATGCTCATTATTAAAACTTTAAAAATTCTCTATTAAATAAACCATTTTCCTCCATAAATTGAATACTGAAATTTTGTGAAATTGAAATGAAAAATTTAAGAGCTTGAAATGATTTTTTAAATCATTGTTTCCAGTATTTCATGCATTCAATTTTCTCATGCTTTTAAAAATGATTTAAATTGACCAACAAAAAGTTGATTTGCAGTTATAATTGTAGAAAGTACATTGAAATTTTAATAGTTATAAAACACAAATCATTGAACAAAATAAATTATAGAACACATTCATTCTTCAACTTAGGAACCTTTGCATTCAAAATTACAAATTGGTTTGAAAGACACAAACATTCCCTCTATCTAAAAATACTAATTAAAAACCATTAGTTAAATAAAGCAATAATTGAAAAGGAAAACTGAGATTATGAAAAACTTTATTACATGAACTTGTATTTAAAAAAACATACTGGGTAACATCCAGTACTTACTGAAAATTAGATATTATAAAATTTTTATATACCTTTATTAATCACATTATGTAATTTAATAAATAATATTACAGCAATTAATTTATCTCTGGAACTAAACATTTCATCAGATTAAAATTAAAACGTAAGTGAATTGCATATATGTAAATCAACTTCCATTAATATCAAAATAAATTTTAAAAAATTGGGAGAATTTTTATAGTTAAGTAATCACAATCATTCTTAATTTAATTCTGTTTAATGATACCACAATTTTGCTCACTTAAACAAGAACAAAAAGTATTTGATGTTTTTTCATTCCCTCAAAATTTTTTCATCATAACAGTACTCAACAATGAACTGCTCAAAATTATAATAATAAACAGGATTAGACAGCTTAAGTACTGTATTGTATTAATGAATAGCTCTTTTCATTAAATTCAGATTACAATTTAAAATCCCAGAAAAATTGTATGCTTCTGTATTGAAAATTGTTTACACTTGGGAAAAAAACTCATGCAGAGAAATAATCAAGAGTTTTTTACATATGAAATAGAATTCAGGGACTAAAAATATAAATAAATGAATCTTCAAATTGCAAGCAAGATTATGATTATATTGAAATGCAGGGGGATCAAAACCATTAGACATTTGAAAAAAATATTTAGTATTATAATACTCAGAAGATTTAGAAACATAGCAATCTTTTTTCATTAATTCGAAATAAATAAGATATTAGCATATGCTTGGGGAAGGTGAGACAAACATATCCAACTGAACTTACTTTGCATGCAGCAGCATGGGCAGTTGAGTGGCACCAATAGGATGGACCAAAAGTGCACTTAGAACCACCAATCAAGTGGACATGTCCAGCAGTCCCAGGACACATGTCTATCTCCTGAAATACAAATGCATCAAAATCAACTCATCTATTTATAAAGGAAAAGACAACAAGATTTCATTTGCATAGCAAAAACTTCCATAGCTATCACAAAGAAAAATTTATATTAGAGTAGAAAATGTACATCAAAGTGCATTAAAAATAAAACTTATTTCAGAGCATGTGAACATTTAAATATTATCATCATATTGGTATTTTTCAATCTTCAAGTAGCCCTAGGTATCAAAAACTTTTACAATATAGAAGAATGCAAAATTTTCTTTTTGTTCATTTAAAGGAAAATCATTTGACAAATTATATCAAAGCATCTGGAATGAATTAGAAGGAAAAAAAAAATGGATTTATAAATACAATGCTACACTATATAAAAAATTAGTTTATTCACATTTTTATTTAATAATCAAACTGAAAAAATAAGTTCACAAATTTAAAAAATAAAAAATAAAATTCTAAAATCAAACCTTCTCTCATTTCAAATATTACAAAACTACTTTCATGTAGGAAATGAATTTATAATTCAGACTAAGGTAAAATTTACTTTTGGAAACTAACAAAATTATCATATATTACATTAAAAAATATCCATAAAAAATAAAAGTACTGAAAGATAACCTAGTAAAAATTCAAATTTAGAAAACAGAGAAAAACATATTGTACCTTTATTTTTTTTACATTCATTTATAAAACACCAGCATCTGTATACCATTAACCATACAGAATAAGAAAATTTTAGTCTTTAATTTAAGCATATAACAGTTTTATAAAATTCAACTTGGACATTTTAAAATTAAGCTTCCTTCTAATTTTGATATAACCAAAAATAAACATTTAGCACAATTCAAAGCATTTATATGAAAACATAAGTGCTTTTGCTATGTACTTTAAATTTCAATAAAAATAAAATCTAAAGTCTGACATGACAGCACATATTCCATTTTCATTTACACATTCATGTGTGTGAATGAAAAAGTCTTAATTTCAAAATTATGTCAGTGCAGTAACTTTCTTCAATGACAGAAGTTAAAATGTCTTGTTAACTAACTCCACAAAAATCCCTTTTGGTTTAAAAGTCAAGAACATTGCAAAGACCAGACAATTTTTCTCCGGATTAACAGACTGAGGGTTCTATTCAACATCCTCCTCCTCCAACACAGGGCAAAATAACCATCTCACAAAACGTGTCGAAAAACAGTCACAGAATTAGCATAAATGAAATCATAAAGGAAAACATTTTTTCTGCAAGCAAACTTTCTCAGTTAATTACATAATCCATCCAATCAGAAATATTCCAATTTAGAAATAATAGATCATAATAATCAGAAATATTCTACATGACAGCTATGAATTTTTACAAGTGTGACTTAAAAATAATTTTGACACAAATAAGAAATTTAAGAGTTCATGAATATTTTAATATTTTACCAGCATAAATTATTAAAATTTTACTTCTTTCCTCTAAAATTTTAATAACTAATAATCTAGATATTAAACAGAAGAAGCAATAAAAAAAAGTATATCATCATTGGACATTAATTATTAGAGCACTTTTGGAATTTATTTTTCTTTTAATATTAGAAAGCAATCACTTCTCCCTGAGTAACAGAGAACAAGTCTCTTCCGCATAAGAGCATATGTGTAACAATTGGTGAACCAAAAGGGTTATAGAGTTTTCTTGTTGAACAGTATTTTTTACTTACTTTCTGATGCTGGATTTCACTAACTTACACACAAATTATTCATTTCCTTATTTCAATTTAAATACTTGAACAGAGGGGCAGGATAAATTATGGTTAAAATGTTGTAATTATATAAATAAGCACATCAATTTCAATATAATACAAAATTAAAGAGTCCTCAGGAAACAGTCCACTGAGAACTGCCACATAAAAAGTTACATACTAGCAAACCAATATTTTTTGTACAATTTAAATAAATAAAAAATTTAAGGAATAAAAATTCCAACTACACACAAGAGCATTAAAGGAGATGATAGGGAAAAAAATTATTGATGCTTAAATAGAGGGGGAAAGAATCCAATTAGTTAAGCATAATTATTGACAGGCAGGTACCTGGCAAAGTGCTTTACTATCTGCCACTTGTCCAATCATCTGCAGAATATAAGGTCCATAAGTCTCCAACAACGAACTGCACTTATCCTGATATGAGGTTGGCAACACAACACATACTTTTTCAACTATTTTTGTCATTTCTGTGTCAAAATCATCCATTTCCAAAAGTTTGTCCATATAGTCCACCACTGTGGTGCAAACACTACATTCATCCAAATGAAAGCGATTCAGCTGGGGCATGGAAACTGTAAATGATATATTATTAGTGACATGACTCAGGGTAAATGTAATTGCAACATTTTTTAAATGAAGAATCTGCTGTGACATGCATATTTTAATTAACTTAAATTTTTAACATTTAAAAGAACTAATATTAAATGCAACTTCACAGTTATTTTTAAATACAGAATTATTTAATGCTGTATTTCAGAAGACAAATGTACTGTTTTTATAAGTACGATATTGAATGTCTGAATTACAACCCACCTATATTTATTTTGCAACAAAATTTACTATATTTGGAGAGTTGATCTAGTTTTACAAACATTAAAAGAAAAAAAAATTACATCGAAATTTTTTTTTTTTAAATTATAAGCTCTCCCTTATTATCAATTGCATAAAAATTAACAAGCCTAAAATACTTAGAATTCAACAAGAAAAAGCGTTGCAATGATGGAGCAAACAAAACTTTAACATTTAGGAAAACAATACAGTTACTACTATTATTGTTGTTACAACATAAATCTAAAATAAAAGTGGTAAGTGTCTAATTAAAATAATACAGAACAGTTTCAAATTACTATTGTCATACTTTTAACATGAACCCTCTTTTGAAAATATAAATAATTTGTATTTTAGATGTTTATATACATATAAAATTCTTCTCTTCATTGAATGAAAAATTAAGGAAATGACCTTATTCTGTTTTTATGTTCCAATTCCAATATAAAATTAAAAATATTTATTCATTATTATGTAGCTTAATTCCCCCTTTAATTAAAAAACAAACAAAATTATTTAATTTCCCCACACATCAAGATTTTCCAGATCCACCTTCACAATAAAATATACTGGGTATAACATTAACTCAAGCAAAGTATATAGCTTCTAAGCCATTCATTTAACATGACACTCAAATTGTTTGCATCAAAAAATCAATTAAACAATTATTTTTACACTAATAACTTAAAATTATAAACATTCTTTTATTCAAGAATTATCACAGGCACATATGAATCATAATTAATAATATTTATTCAATATATCATTCCACCAATGACCAGTCTTGTAGGCATTAAAAAAAACTTGTGCAGAATATTCACCATGTTCAAAAATTTCTCGCAATTCTCTTCGATAAATTTTGAGAAATTCTGTATCAGCTAAAGTACTTGTTTCTCATATTTTTGGGTTTTGTAATGAAAAAAATGAGCTAAAACTTTCAAACCACCTTTGACTAACAAGTTAGGGCAAATAAATTCTCTATTTTCACATAATTGTAGACTTTTAAAACTTTAAGTTTAATAATTCTGGTGTCTTGTAGAATTATTTTTTTCTTCATCAATCCAGATAGTAAGGGACTTTTCCATCTTTTTAAATACTGGTGCTTAGGAACAAGAAGTCATTCTGTGAAATAAAGCAACCAGCAGCAACAGAAGCTCTAAATTAAGGTTCATCATTTATTTATATAGTCTGGATTATAAATCTAAAAATTTGGTGACAAATTACTTTTAATTCTTTTCAAGCAGATTTCATTCAAATGAAATCTGCTTGAAAATGTATTTGAAAAGGTACTTTTTATTTTTGCAAGATATATATATCGGGGCAGCATATTAAATTCAATGATAAAATACATAACCACCAATGTTGAATAATGAGTCCGAAAACTCAGACACAAACAAAAAGGTTTAAAATGTACTAAAAGTTCCATCAACAAAATGGACTTCATAAATTCTAATTAATTTCATAATTCTGCAACCAAATCCAATACAACATACAGGCTCGAATGAAATATTTTCCAATGAGATATCATGTCTCTTATTTTGTTCTATGTTGTATGGGAAATTCCATAATTTCAAATGGTACAGTGTGGCTTTTCCCATTTCTCAAACTGTGTTATACAAAGGTTACCTGTATTTAATATGAAATTCCAAGTCTGAATAGTACTTATTTTCCAAAAAACTAATTATATTTAGTTTATTTAATTTTGAATAAATGAGTGATTTAACAAAAATTCATAAGTAACTACTAAAATAATAATAAATGGATATATTGAAAAGTTTTTTAATTATTGAGATTTGTGTCTTGCCTTCATTTGTCAGTTGTGGTATTGTGAATTGAGTTTTGCATAGCTTCAACTCATAGCAAACAACACTGGGGTCTATTTCTTGAGCAACAAGCACTAATAGCGAGGCACCATATTCATTCACAAAAGCCTCACAATTGTCAGCATAGGTTTTCGGCAAAACTTCACACATCCTCTTTAGAACATTCTTTACTTCTTCCTAAAGAACATATGGAATAAGAATTTAATGTTTAAAAATAAATGGTCATCCAAAGTAAATTTTTTAAATGGAAAAAAAACTTTTTTCAATCATCAAAAACACATCAATATTTTAAAGTATAACTAAATTTCAAATGATAAAAGTGCAATAATTCAATATAAAATTAAATTCTACTTATATATATATATACCATCACATATATAGATGTTTTCCCAATTCATTTAAAATATCATTTGTATTTATTTACATAATGTAAAAATTTATATCTAGTAACAATAGGATTACAAATTCATCACTCTTTTTCAATGGATTCCTCTCCTAATTTAGTCTTTGATAAGAAACATAAATGAACACATTAGATAATTATTATTGTAATAAAAAATTTTACTACATCTACTATGCATTTTTAAAGAATTTAGAATAGTTTGTAATTCCCCCTCCTGTAACCAACCAATTTTAATTTTACATTTTGAAATTAATAACTTTGAAATGATAATAAAAAAGGATAATGCTTTTTCAAATTTAATCTTCAATTTTAAATCTCATTCTTATGAATTGCTATATACTTTTATATAAATACAAATTTCCCAATATTCATCCATAGCTTTTATTAAAACCTTTTTCAACACCCCTATTAATTGTAATGAAAAAATATAAAACAGTAGTTAACAAAATAATATGTTAAAATGGAAAGAAATAATGAATCAAAGTAGAAAAGTTAAATGAAACAAAAAGAATACAGACCAGCAAATCAAAAAGCAATTTCAATTTAAAAATCGGAATTCCTTGTATATAATTCAGCGAAAAAGAAAAAATATTTAAGGTATTTACCTCTGTATCATTATTCATGAGTTGTTCTTGAAGGAAATGAAACAAGTACTGACATCCTTGACATTCCAAATCAACAGCTGAAAAGAATAAAATACTTTAAAAATAAGTCTTATAAAAAAAGTTTTTTACCCTCCCAATAACATCAAACTGACTTAATTTTTTTTTTATCTTATTCTTATAAATTATTTGATATTATAAAACCTCATAATGTGGTCAGATTTATTGATTCATAAAAATTTGCCATTGAGATATTATTAGTGCATATACATTGCAATGTCTATTTCATAAATATGCAAAATCTTGAGTTATTACATTTAAATTTTCAAGAATAATTTTAAAGAATAGTAAACTACATTTTAAAAATAACGTGAAAGTATCAACATTAATAAACAACTTGCAATTCATCTTAAACATTTAACCATTTTCAAAACATTAAAAAAAAAAAAAAAAAAAAAAAAAAGAGAGAGATTCAAAACAAAATTGAATGATTTAGATCCTTTTCTAACCATTTTCAAAACATGCATTGATGTTAAATGTTAGTAAAGCATGTGTAAAAATGCAGAAGTTCATTAGTTTATGCAAACATTTACATGTTTCAAATTAGAATTTTAATGAAAAGGAAAATATAAGATTTGTAAGATATCTGAAAATATCTTAGGATATAAGTTAGGGTTAGAGTCATAAGTTAGTTCCAATGTTTGAGTAAAAAATATGTGTATATATAAACCTTTGGACATCCATTCTGAGAATTGAGGAGTTGCTGAAATAAATAACACATAATTAAATATTTGGTCAATTAAACAAATCTGAATTTTAATTAAATATCATTATTTAACTTGTATTATAGAATTAAATATTTTAAAAGAAATTGAACCTAAACTATATATAAACATTTATACATAAATTATTTAGAAGTCAACAAATGCAATTAAAGGGAGAAAAATGTTTGATCTCACACGTAACAGAATTCATAGAGAGCTGAAATTTCAAATTTCTTCTTATGATATAAGAAAACAATTTTTAAACTAATTACAACAAAAGCATGAAAATACCAGGCATTTTTACATAAATTCTAGGCATTGGTTTAATCTTTCATTAAACCAAATCCAAGAACCTTTTGAAACACAAGGAAAAAAGAAAAATTAAGTTTCTCTAAAAGGATATAAAAACAAAAATACATCCAACTTTTATCACTCCAATCTCCCCAGTAGATATCTGTTACAAACTAACTGGACCTTTAATTATTAGAAAAATGACTACTTTCCTGTGCAGAGCAGGACATCATAATTCCACATAAATTACAACCAACAAACAAATCCTTCCAGCTAAATATAAAAAACATATATCACGAAATGGAACAAGTACATTACAGAACTTTGCAAATTATTTTGGTTTGCCAAATTAATAAGATTTACCATTAGGACTTGTTACATTAAAATCTAAGAAACAACTGAATTAGTAAAAGTATTACTAAAACTGTTTAAATTTTTTATGAAATTAAACAATGAAGAGAATATGTATAACATTTTGTGTTAATGATGCAAAAGAGGGGAATTATAAAATAATACATGCCAATGGACCACTTATAAAAAAGCTGAAAATAGTTTTAAATATTTCATATGTTAAATCATGTTCCTGCTATATTTTTTAAAACTAGCTTTGCCTAATCTTAAAGAACAGGATTCAAAAATGGAGTACTTCTTCTGATAATTTTTATATTCTGACTTTGCAACCTTTTAGAGAATAGTTTATTTTATAATATTACCAATTTTTATCTGAATCAATCTAATTTTTCAGATGTAAAATGTGTTCTGTTTCATCTTCTGCCCTTTAATATTTAATAGGTTTTGACCTTTTCATACTCAAATGAAAAATGGTGCCCTTTTTAACTGTTCCTAAATTTTATGATTACAGAGTCATACAAAGATGTACACATTACAAACTTTTATGAACAAAGGTACAATTTTCTTACAGGGAAAAGTGTCCAGAATTTTGGTTGAATTCTTTAACAAACAAGCTTGAATACTGCCTAGTGGTAGAAACAGCAAAATCAATGAATTCAAAACATTTTATCCATTACTTTGTTCAGAAAAAAAATCATACCTTAAGTAACTAGATTAAGTGTTTTAAGTAATTAAAATTAATAAATTAAGTAATTAAAATAAAAGGGAGTAAAACAGATTCCATCCTTAAATCTTTATTTACCTATCCCTAACCCTGAACATTAGACAGTATTACGTTCAGGATTACGGTGGTCAAGTTATATGGAACATCTAAACTTGGCTATCAAAAAATTGGTGCATGGTATGCAAAAGTTTGTCCAATCTGCTCTTGCTTTACGGAACTTGTACCAAAGATAGCTTTGGAAAGAATTCTCAATAACCACCTATACAAAACACTTCATAATGTAACAGAAAGAGAATTCTATACATAACGAACATGTCATGACAAACCTGGACAGATTTTAAGAATTGAGCACACTATTTTAGGATCCATCTCTTCAACAATCATTTTTAAAAGGTAGTCAATGTTATCATCCACAAATTTTTTGCATTCACTTGCGACTGAATCAGGAAGCCGCATGCAGCCTTCTTCCAAAAAAGTCATAATCATTTCCTGCAAAACAAATCATAATTTAACATTAAAAAAAAAAAAGAAACTTATTACTTACATTAATAAACAATTTTCTACACAAGACCTTCAAATTTTGCTAGTGATGGAACTTTAATAAAAAAACTGATCAAACTTTAAATTTTAAATATTGCAGACAGTGTTCAATATAAACAAAAATAGTTAAATTGACTTAAATAGTCAGAATCAAAAGATTTGAATAAAAAGACTAGCATCATACACTGATCTGGAAATTAAAATCGAAATTTTCTGTATGAATGCTTATTTTATTCATACTTTTTTCCAAATTTATATCTGAATGCTAAAGGTAAGGGGCAGATGTAGATTTTTTTAAAAGTAGAAATCTGTAAAGTTTTAAATGGTAGTAAAATTAGAAAAAAAAAAGATATTATAATTTAAAATTCAGTAGTCCAAAGAATAAAAGGTACAAGGGTTTATTGAAAAATATTAATTAACATGTTAAGTTGTAAATTGAGCCCCCCCCCTTCAAAAAAAAATGCTTCTCTTAAGCAAAATTTCAAAAATGAACATAGTGCCTCCAGCATACAGATATTATGTAACATAATCAATGAAATTCATTAAATACTTTCATTTGACACTATAAGTCCTCAGTAAAATTAAAAACACATAAAAAAACAAATATTGATTAAACAATGAGAATTAAAAAACAAATTTAAAAAAACTACTTTAGAAGCAGGATCTTGTAATTTAGTTTGAAATGAAGTCACCACATCTTTGCAAACATCACATTCCAAGTCTTTCACCCGAGGGGAGACCCCAACTCTTAACTGATCTGAAAAACAGAAACAGCTACATTAATAGATTAGTACTTTACAGAGAAATGAGTTTTCCAAAAACTCTGTCCAGAACTTTTTTTTTATTAAATATATATTTATAATAGAAATAACCTTAACTGCCTAACACAAGATGATTTAAAATGACCAGCACATAATAAAGTAAACATTATCCAACATGATGCACAGAATAATAAATTCACAGAAATACATATATTCTACAAGCATTTATTTAAAGTGAAATAGTCACACAGACACATTAGTCAATCATTTCCCTATGTTATTTAAAGTGAAACAGTCATAGAGGCTCAAAAGTCTTATTTTACTATGTTAGCAGTCTCCAAAGATTAGCCCTTGTTTCATAGTCCCAACATGTACTCTTTTATAATCAAGGCAAGACAGACAGCTCAATGCAAATTTATGTTAACCACTCTTGTGGGCTGAGATACAATCATAATTTTTAAGTCAATAACTTGCACAGTTAAGTTCCTTCAAAAGATAGAAATAAAAGTAAAAATCTTATTTTCTTTCTCTTACATAATTGTTTCCAATATTTTAAAATGTCATACACTAGAACTAGGTTTAATAATATATACCATGAATTGAAGGTAAGAGAGAGATGGTGAAATTTTATGGTGTAAGAGACAAATATGGCTATGCTATGCCAAACAAGGTAACTGTTATCTAGACATTTAAAAAAATGGGGGGGGGGAGATAAAAAATTGGTTGACAAGAATGAGGGTTGAAAGTAGAAAAGGAAAGGTAATAGAACATCAGAATGAATTGGGGGAGTGATGCTCATACTTACCTGAAGAAGATACACACGAGGACAATGAATTGAATGTTGTTTCGACATAATCACAATTATTAAAAATATTGAACAATTCAAAAAATCGATATTAATTGAATAAAAAGTTACTCAATCCAAACGAAAAACTTTTACTGGATAGTAACATTTATCATTTGACAATACAGTATAAATCATCCAGTGAGAAAAAGCACCAGTAAGTTTAAACAGAATTGACATGTGTTAATTCCCCCTCCCTCTTACTCTATTAATGCAAATGAGAAATAATCTAATTGGCTGAAACAAGAAAACAATTACACCAATATATACCAAACAATTAAATCTTGATAAAATAATAAAACAATGAATAGAAATGAATCTGTAAGTATAATTTTACTACATTTTAAATATATCACAACAGTATTAGAATAAATTTCAGGAATTTTAAAATAAGCACTCTCCATATGAAATTAATTTCATTCAAAAGTAAATTTTAAAAAAATTTAGCATCTAGCAGTTCACTAACAGTTTTTGGAAAACCTTCAAATTTTAACTCAAAGAATACTTAAAATGTTATTGCATGTATAATTTAAGAAAAATAAACAGCATTTTTAAAATTGCAAAATTCAAAACCTTAGTTTCAGTTATTTTTATATTTTGAAAAACTCCTTTCTTTCATTAAAATTAGTTTCTTTAAATGAATTATTTTGAAACAAAAATAATAAAGACAAGATTTCTGTATTAATATTTATATAATGCATAAAAATATTTGTTACCTGCACACATGCCAAGGGCAGGACAAACATTTTCAGGTCTCAGTTCTTGTTGCAAAATATCAAGAAGTCTATCAACATTTGAATTAATCAAACTGATACAAGGATTTTTAATAAAATCAGGGAAAACATTGCAAAATTTGTCTAAACCATCCACAATTATTTTCTGCAATAATTAAATAAAACAATTTAAAAAATAAAATTAAAAGTACAATTTTTAAACAAATTATAACAAAAGAAAATTAATATTCTTTCAAATTTCACAAAAAAGAAAAATGATTTAAGGATCAAAAAAAGGCAAATCATAACATGTTTGCTTCATTAAAACATGTCATATAGTTTTATATATAAATAATCATCATAGCTGACAACTAAAAATATTAAATTATACTTAAATTTAGAAAGACTTTATAAGCTTTTTAAAGTTATGTTTTAAACAAAATATAATGTATTAAAATAGTAAGTAAATAAATTTATACACATTCCACTTCATATTAAAACTCCATACAACAAGCAAAAACAGCTTGTTAAATAAATTTTTCACAAAACGTTTTTGAATCAAAATACAATTTAGTTATACATAAAAGATATTTCAGAATCTCTCATAAACAGTTATTTTTTAGTTTATTCATATTTATGTAATATTTCTACAAAAACCATTACGTTGTCAACCATTTGTGAAACAAAAATGAGGTTTTGCCATATATATGTATGTGTGTGTATAACATTTTATTCCATTAAATAGTTGTTTATTTGTTTTAAAATTGAAAATATCTTGACTTTATAATCTAATATACAGTTTAAATCAAACTGTGTATCAAACAATTAGCAGATCTAGTTGATTCTGAAAAGAATACACATTTTACAGAAAAAAAACAGAACATTATTCCATACACATGATATTAAATCAATTGAAGTTAATTTACTTCATAAAATAAGAATGCATGGAGATACATTTCGAAATGTAAAAATTGAATTTCCACCCTTTATACAATAATTACAACCAAATATTTTTGTAACATACAAAAAAATTTACCAAATACTTTTAATAATATTTTTAATTGGTCTACTGAACAATGTCAAACTCATGCATTGCGAGAGAGATATTAGTACATTAGTCAGAATCATTTTTCATTTATTTTTGAAGATTAGTAAAAATCATCGTCATATATTTCTAGAATGTGCCCAGAAATTCTTAAAATGTTAAGCACATAATATATTTATTTAAAAACTGATCAAAGTATTTTTCATCTTTTTTAACAAACAAAAAACTGATAGTCAAAAAAACTTCGTTTCCCAATGGTATTTATTGCATCTCACTGTGTCTAGAAATTTGTCTTATTTATTTTCATAACATGTTAATGAAAAAAAATTAATACCATCCATTAAAAATTTTAAAAGATTTTTTTCATAAATAAAAATTGTTAACATGATGGAAAATAAACCTCAATGTTTTCAAGAGGAGCATAATAATTTAGGAATATGAATCAAACATTTTTTACACCTATTCTACCAGATTACTAAAAAAAAATTTAAGATTATCAAGAACAATAAAATTTCTGAAAAAATGAACCAGAGAAATCTTACTTTAGTATCAGGATCATTGAGTACATTTTCAATATCAGTCAAAGCATCCTTGCATAACTTGCACAAAGGACTATCCCTATTGTTTGAAACTACTTTCACAATTACACCATCTAAAGTTGCATAAACATGAATGTAAGAGAAACTGCCAACTAAAGAATTCATTTTCATCAATTTCTTCTCAGATAATGAGACAATTACATAAATGTTTTGTTCAATAAGTATCAGGGCTGATTTTTTGTAGCTAGTGGGAAGGGGACAAGGTGGTCTCTATGAGTAGCAAGGAATATAAATTAGGAGATACTTATCAGTTGCCATTGGAGTGCGTAGATCTCATCCAAAAAAAAATATGTTTAGAGCTTCCATTGAAAGTGAAAATGCCCCTAACCCATTACTCTGTGTTGTGCCCCTAAATTCTGTATTAATTTGAACAAATCCCCATGGGGACTTTTGATATGATCCATTAGGCATACAAGGAACAAAATAGTGTCCAGAATGCATGTTTTTGAAAAGCACGAAAAAATGAAAGATGGTATGTAAGATGTCAATGCTCTTATCTTCCTCAGTTCCAAAGATGAGATCCAAAAGAAAATTGTGCTTGCAGGACAAACAGTGAATAGTTCGCTTAACGCAAAACTACTTGAACATTTGACAATTAGGTTCCAGCTGTGTGAAAAGGAAATCAATGATATTTTAATACAACATGATATATTTGAATACATTACGAAAATTCATCCAGTCACACATCATGAATTGTGAGGGAAATATTGTCAAGGGAATGTGATCATAAAAACCACCTGTTCTTTGGAACCAGTTTATCTAAAAAAGTAAAAATACCCAAGCCAACAATACACCAGAAACCTGCTCTTTGCTGTTCAGAATTATCCAGTAGTTTACCCCTCTCTGCTTTATTTATTTGTGTGTGTTGATAATTTGATAAAATCCAAGAATGATTTACAAAGCAATTTTTATGAAAATTTTCTCTTTTTTTCTATTCTTGTTATTGTGTATTAGGAAAGCAAATAAGGGTAGAATAAGAATTTTACTGTTTAATGTATTTCATGTGAGCCTTAATTCATTTGTTCTTTTTACTAAAAATATCGGAAATAATTAAACAAGTTTATGCACTTATTATTTAATTTTTTCAGATACTGCAAACTAAAATGAAACATTTATATATATTTTTAGTGTGTTTAGAGTATAATGTTTTATGCATTGCATATTAAAGCAATAGAAGCAGATTTCCTAATTAATATTTTTTTTCTATAAAAATATCAGATACTTACTCCTAAAATTCACAAAGCACTATACAATATAAAAGCGAATACAAATACATTTTCTATCAGTACTTACTTTATTTTGAATATGTATTTAGTATTAGTTAAATTAAAAATGTGTTTTTTTCCCCTAAAATTCAACATATTTCATTTTTCCTAAAATAAGTTAACCAACCATATATTGTAATTAGTATTTAATTCATTAGAATATCTTTGAAATTTTGTTCGAGGAATCTAAAGAACAAGTAGATTAAACAAGCTAAAGTATAGTTCTTTTAAAAAGGATTTCAAATAGGTATGAACAGTTTCATCCAAAAAAACAAATTACGGAACAAACACAATGTCACAACTTTGCCCAACCATCCAAGATTCCAAATCTATATTCCTCTTACTTCTTTTCATTCCTTGGGATAAAAAAAAGTTACCAACTTCCAGAGTATGTATGAATACTGGAAAAAGCGCTGTATGGTCATTATTTTGAAAATTATAAACTTGTTGTATACAAATATATTTTTTTATGATTTCAGTCCTGATACTTATTGGATAAATCCTGTAAGTTATATCAGAGTACCAGGATTTTCAAGTAATACTTTGAAAAATTTAATGAAAAAAATATTTCATAAAAAATCACTTACATAAGCTGCTACATCTAAAAAACATTATTAAATATAAACTATGTGAAGCACTTTATCAAAGAAGCTGCTTTAAATTTTTATTTAAAATATAAATTCTAAAAACTTATTACTTTCAGTATTTTAAGCAAGTAGTAATAAAATATTCATCAAAACATTTGAATAATTTATTAATTATTAAGATAGTCAAAATAATAAGATAGTGACACATTTCCTATGCTTAATAAATCAGCTTTCATAGAAACATTAGTTTTACAAACCATTTTAACTTTAATGTAATCTAATATACAAATGTATTATTCTTTCTCTCATTAAATTTTATTGTTTGCAACATAATTTAAAATACAAATAAGGGGAAATTTTACATTTAAAAAATATCATCAACTTCATTTTATATTCTTTCGTCAAGTAAAAAAATGATAAAAAAATATAATTAAATCAGTTTACTTTTTCATAAGATGCTTATTTTTAAAACAATATCATTATGATTTTAAAAAGAGTCAAAGAGATTTTATAAAAACTATAACATAGAATCATTCTTTAACAAAGTAATTCTACTTTAAGATTAAATATAATAGACATTTATTAATTAAATTGCATGATTGAAGATAAAAGTATA
Organism: Nephila pilipes; assembly: GCA_019974015.1. Classification (NCBI taxonomy): domain Eukaryota; kingdom Metazoa; phylum Arthropoda; class Arachnida; order Araneae; family Nephilidae; genus Nephila; species Nephila pilipes. The sequence goes on from BMAW01066861.1 coordinate 1,921,299, forward strand.
TTAATATCATGGATAATTTTACATACATACTAATTAAATTTTGATTATTATTGATAAATTTCAGCTTTTAACAACTGATACAAACAAAAAGACAAGCAATTATTATAAACTGGTGTAAGTTTCAAACTCCACTTCACCAGTGGCAGTGTTCAATGTTTGTATCGGGCAACTGGCAATGCTATTTGGTTTGAACTTGTAGCACATCACTTTGTTCCATGAAAACAAGAGCTTAATGATTTTAATGTGATCCATGTAGGTCATATTTATTTCTTATTTCCATAATGGAATTTTGACATAACAATGTTTGGATTTCCAACACTTTTGGAAGTGCCAACAAAATATGTGAATTATTTATTTAATTTATAGACTTAAATAGTAGTCAATAATAAATTGGAAGTTAATAAAGCCAAAACATTGCGCTGAAGGAAGGATATAAAACATTTGATGAATATGATAATGTTTTCTGGAAACTGAATACGAGATGGAAACTTTTGAAAACAAATATTTTGCTATTATAGCTCCATTATATTATGCTTGAGATAATATAAATGAAAAATTGAAGGTATCTTCAAGGAGTAACTTAACTTTTACTAACATTGAATATATTATATTGCCACATTTAAATATTCAACCATTTAAAGATGAAATTTACATTTCAAAAATAGGATTATTTTTTTAGGTTTATTAATTTCAGACCTTTAATCAATCATAAAATATATACCTGTTTTGGAAAATTAAGATAAAGCTTAGCAGATAATGTGTGGTAAAATAAAAAAAGTTAATTCCTAATTCTTTAATTAAAAATTTTACAAAGCAGCTATATATTCGGATTTGCGGCTTTATCCCGTTCAAGACCAACGAAAACAGAAGGAACCTCTTCCCCAGGCCTGCACTCTCTGAAGGTGTAAGCACGCACAGGACCAGGCAATTGTCCTTGTTAAGCCTTATTTCATATAGTAATCCATATAAAATCATCCCTTATATTAAATGCACTGAAACTTACAAATAATTATCATTGATAGCATTTAAATATACGGCACTAAAAAATGTTGTGATATTTAAAAAAAAATTATATAGTTACAAAAATACCAATATAAAAGATATATTTTTTCTGAATTTATGAGATTTTAAAATATAGGTAACATATTAGAGAACTGAATACAAAAATAATATATAATAAATTAAATAAAATTACTAAATAATACTTAAAGACCTTTGACACTTATGATACATTTCAAAACACTATTCAGGACAAAGCTCTACATTGCAAATTTCGCATTTATATGTCAGCTTGCGTTTTTTTGCTTTAAGGGAATCATTTTTGCACACAAAACATTGTTGCCTGGACTTATCAGTCCGATATTTCAAACTTTTTACCACAATAACAAAGATAAAACTGATCCAAAAACATACAAAATACCATCCTGCGAACGAAAAGTCTACTCCCAACTTTAACCAATAAACATTTCATCATTTCTCCCCACTCCTTAGGGTAGGGGCAGTGGTTCAGAGAGATTGATTTTAAATTTTACTGAAGTTTCATGGCTATCAATATGCATAGAATGCAAATGCAGGAAAGATGCATAGACAAATTTTAGAAAATGAAGATGATTAGATACAACACCTATTTTAAAAAATAATTTAAACTTGAAAATTCCAAATTATATACAGTAACTTATGGTATAGCAATCATGTTCCTTTTTTTAGCTAGCACAGTACTGAAGGAAATTGGGTGAAAAACTAAAAAGATGAAAAGCCCAGTTTATCTAAAATGACTTTTATTTGGACGATTTATTAACAGATGTTAATGATGTAAAATGTAACAAATTATCTGAGCTAATACAATCTCATAGATCATTCTAGAAAATGGAGATCAAATTCTTCTGAAATTTTGAGGCACTTGTTGATGAGATTTGCGAATAAATCATTTGAATTCATCCCAAGTGATGTACGAATTATGGGTCTGCAGTGGGATTCAGCTTTGGAAGGTTTTTTTTTTCAATGTGTCTACAAATATTACTTCAATGTGTCAACAAATAATATTAAATATCAAAATTCCTAAACTGAAATTTTATCAGAATCTTTAAAGATATTCAATCCACTTAAGTTTTTATCCTCTTGCACAGATGTGATTAAAATGATCAGGACACTCCACTTCTGCCTTATCTTCAAAAGGAATGGAATATTTTTCAACATAACGCAAGTCTATTAAACCTAATAAATATTTCTAAATGGTTAAGTATTGCTAACAAAATTCAGATTCATGGTTTCTCGGGTGCTATGCAGGCGGCATATACTGCAGTACTTTTTACTCCCCAGACAATGAATGATGATTCAAAAAGATCTATTTTTATGGTTACTAAAATAAAGATTGCCCTAATTAAACCCATGTCCATATCACATTTGGAACTCAATGGTGCCTTATTACTTTTTCAGTTAATTCAAGTGTTTGCCAACTACGAAGCTGAGATGTTTGCTTGGAATGATACTTAAGTTGTTTTAGTTTGGGTTTCGAACTATATATATATCCACATAATTGGAAACAATCTGTCACTAATTGGACCACAGATATCTTAGACACTATTCAGCATCAAAAGTGGCAAAGTTCTAAATCTAACTAACAGGTAAAGGATTTAGCTATCATCCAGGTGATAGCCCCTCACCCTGGTAATTTGGCCTTGAAAATAAATTTAATGGACCCTCATGTAATCTAGCTGAATATGCTTCTCAGTGACCTGATGCTAATTGGCACCTGTAGCATCTCCTGCTTGTTTAATACAAACATTGTTACATTAAAATTACACTAAGAAAAGGGTAAGATATAAATATATCCAACATCGATACTAAAAACTTTAATATCTTGTTTTCATGGATCAAAAAAAAAAAGTGTTGCCAGATATCAAATATATACATGAAACATTCTTCCACCTCTGTCAAGGACTCATTCCTGACATCAAAGTATATGATTTATTTAACAAATGATCCTATTTAGTCCTATATGCAAAAGTTGTTTGAAAGTTCTATATGCAATTTACAGAAGCAACTCAAGTAAGCCCATCTATGTCAAGAAATTTCTTTCAATTTGTATTATTATGAGTACATCAATTTCATTAACTGTTACCTTTCGAAAAGTAAAAATTTTTAAAGTACTTCCAGTAAAAATCTTACTTCAAAAATATTCCACTATCTATATTCAATTTGAATTAACTTTTATAACATATTTTATAAATCGTCTTTGAAAGTAAAGCAATCTCATCACTCCAAAGAGATAGTGTTACTTTGCTTTTTTGTAGAAAACAATTCTAACTTTTACTAAATTTTAATTAAATCCTTTTAATCCTCTATTTTATATTGGAAACTATCTTTGTACCAATTTGTACATAAATATATGTTAAAATGAAAGAAAGTTTTAAATAAGAGAATACAAAAATCATTTGAAACAGTTTATAATTTATAATTAACAAACTCAAACATTTGAATTGTACAAAATGGATAGAATTTCAATTATACTTATAAAAACATATATATATATACACATTTTTGATTTTCACAAGAAAAATATGAAATCTTCCTTCAGTATCATATGAAACTAACTCTTTCTTCTGATTATTTACTTTGGTTCTGATACAAGAACTTACCAGTTTTATCTTGTTCAATTGGACACATTTTTACTTCCACACATATACTGTCAAAGGAGATGCCTTTTGCAATAGCCATTTGCATTTTCAAGGAATATTTACTCACAATGTAATTGCAGGGATCAGGGTACTCTATCATCCATTTCTCACATATTCCAGCAATAGCATTTCGAATGCCCACCTGAAACATACCTCTTTTTGTTCACAACTATGCCTTATGAAATCAATTTATTTTCAATATTAAAAATTCAATTTTGTTATTGAAAAAAAAAGCTCAATTTACTCTGATTTATGTTCTCAAAATTTTTCAATTTTTTTAAAACAGTGTAAAAAAAAAAAAAAAGGTTGGAACAATAATTATCACATTTATTTCAATCATCACATTCACTGAAAAAAGAAATCTAAAGCATTAATCTTAATTATGTGGGTAACCATTAAGAAATTTTCCAATGCTAATTATTTCCACAATTTTTTTTTTTTTTTTGAGTCAATAGTTTAGAAAAAATCAGCGCATGAATAAATTTAAAAAAAAAATGTTTTGTATTCAGACTTTGGAAGAAATAAATGACAAAAAGAGCATGCTTATTTTTCACTTTATAACAAATCAGAATAATTAAGAATTCAAAAGCTTTAAAAAATCCATATAATAAGTAACTAATCAAAAGATTTACAGCTATTTACTTTAATAAGTGTGTAAAGCTCCATAATTTTATATAACTTCCATATATGTTTACATTTCAGATTTTCATTTTTGAAAATAAAATTATACATGCAATATCCTCTGGATATTAAAAATAAATGCAAACAAACTAAAATGTTACTATAAGTTTCACAAATAGTAAATAGTTATGTAATGCCATAACATTACTTTAACATTATTTTAAATTGGTTTTTTTTATTTAATTTTAATTTCTTGATAATTCACTTTTATTTATAAACACTAATGCTAATTATATTTATCAATGTATAAAATGATGTACCTAAATGTTACCACCCACAAACTCATCTAATTTTTAATAGTCAGACATAATTATTCACCACCTGTATGATTGTTAATAACTCAAATATAACTAAAAAAATTATGATAATGGATAATCAATTAACTAAAGTATTAATAAGATATTTTATTATACATTTTGATTCCACCTTCCAAATCTCAGGAATATTAATTAGTTTGATTATTCATTTGAGATACACCCCAGATACACAGCATGCAATTTAATCAAAAGATTAAATAGCCAAAACAATTTATTATATATGATTTTTTTAGAATATTTTCCAACTTCAGGTAGACTATTTTACAAATTTCTATAATCAGGAAAAAAATTTACAAT
>BMAW01066861.1:1926280-2033920 GCA_019974015.1 Nephila pilipes
CAACATATTGAAATTTAAATCACTTATTCCTTAACACTTTAATAACTTAACAAACTGATAATCTGATTGTTTATTTTACTGCTTATATTTGAATTTCTTTTATTTTACTGCTTATAATATTTGAATTTCTTTTATTTTACTGCTTATAATATTTAAATTTCTTTTACTTACATTATTAAGATCATCACATTACAACATACTTTTAAAACCTTAATATTTAACAATAATCAATTCTTACATCAATAATTTTTTACAATTAGCATTCTTATACTTTTATTTGTCTCATAAAAAACTTTAAATTTTGATACTATACCTTCTAATTTTAAACTAAATGATTTCAAAATAATAAGCAAAATAAAAGATAACAAAATAACTAGAGACAATTAGCTTTCATTACATTTATGAAAATAAAATAAGAGATGAGATCCAGGCGACGATCACATTTGGTAAATTTGATCACAACACAATAATAAAAAATCACAAATTAAATAAAGTGATGTACAAACTAGACATCCGAAAAGTAAAATGCAGATTCTGCTAGCAATCCATAAAAATGTAGGTTTCAACTATTTTTATTTTTCAAAAAAGTTCATTAATCTTTTATGTACAATTACATTTTTATTTTAAGAATTAATTTACTTTACTGATTAATTGATACTTATATGGTAAAGTTAACAACACATTCCTCTTGGATTTAAGGGTTTTCGGTCTCAGAGAAATCAAATTTCTAAAAAAATCTTTTTCCTTTACAATTTCGCTTTAGAACAAAAAATATTAATTTTCTTAGAAAAAATATTTGTATTTTAAGAATTAAATAAAAACTCTCAATTGTGGTTGCTTATTAACTTTGCACTGAGAAGGAACATGAGGGCTACTGGCAACAGACCTCATAATTTTAAACCTTGATCAAGTGATGAGGAAGACACTTCCCTCTCCAAACTTCCACACTCTGCAACAGTAGGGCTTGGAACCTTAACAAATTTAACATGCGTCAGCCCCGCTGCACAGCATGTCTTCAAAAAACAAGATACCTACCTTGCTTCTGTCTTGTTCCAATTCTTTCTCAAGGTAGAAAGCAAAAGCTTTGCATAGAGCACATTCTGTATCCTTCTGGAACTCCATAAGAGGGGGCATCATCCTTTCAATGGGAAGCTCTAGAAGACAAAACATTACATTGATAAAAATGTTTACATATCAACCAAACCATAACAAATACAGATGTATATAATAGGATATATTCAACCTATTTTAAATAAATTGAGATAAAAAAAAAAGCTCATCACATTATCTTTTAAAAAGCCATTCTTGTACAAAACAAATAATATGAATAAGTAAAAACAAGAATGGTTAATGAAACAAAAAAAAAAAAATGATGGATATCTCAATTATAACTTTTATCAGTAATAATACTCAAAATTAGGTCAAGGTCACATCCATAAAAACTAATATTTTTTCAAGACATGAAAGTTTAATTATATTATGAGCTTCTGCAATAAGGTAAAAATAGAAGAAATCTATAGAAAGCAATGCCCAATACATTTTTCAGAAAAACTACAATTTTTCTTTAAAAATATCCCCACAATCTTGTAACAGAATGAATTAAGTTTAATGATATTCTATAATGTTTTCATGCAAAATGTATCACCTCCCAGTCTTTTAGACAATTATAGCATCTGATATTCCAGATGAGATAGCATTATTAATTTATAAAATCTCGGGATATTAGGCAAAGAATCTATCGATTTACATTGCATGGTAATATATTTTTTGAAGAAAATATTAACTCTTAAATATTATAGTCATATTATTTCATAAAAAAATTTCATTACAAATCAATTAAATTTATTGACTGTGCATATTTTCAAAACTGTACTATTAAAAGTTATAAATCCAAACATCAATTTTATTTTGTAAACTGAATTATATAATTTTGGAAAGTATAAATATCTGACAACAGGATAGTATATTCTTTCAATAAAATTTTAATTCAATGAAATTTGAAACTGTTAATTTAAGTCCTCAGAACTCTTGGTAAGATATAATGTTCCGAGATTTTTCATCCTAGAGTGAGTGAAATTCATTCGATACTGTTTTCTAGTACATAACATTAAGTAATTTCTTCAAAATTTATCATTAATGTTTAATATGTCCATAACTTTATTTTTTCCTTTAAAATATAATCTATAGACTATTATGAACACATGACTGCAAAATTTAATCACAGTAAATTGTATTAAACAATATATAAGTTTGATGCATCTTTAAATTATCAATACAAATGTAATTTAAAAACCATTGCATATAAAAAGGTTTTAAATTTCTACTAAAGTAAGATCACTTTTTATGACAAATGAATGTAATTGATAATCACCTGATGGGTCAAAAAAAAAAAAAAAAAGATTACTGTATACATTTGCATATGGATAGCTAGGGGTGGTGGGAAATGAAATGTGAAGACTTTACATGAAATAATTTTATAAATAACACAAACACAAAAATGAGGTGCTGTGCAATTTTTATTTAATTTTTACTATACTAATATTCATCTTGATTGAGTTATTTATCACAAAATAATCATTGCTTGAATAAGAACATTGTACCTAACATGTAATTATGAAAATATTAAATCACTATATAATACAAATGGTATAATTAGATGTTTTTTTTTTTTTTTTTGAAAAAACTACAATAAATAATTTATAAACAAAAAGTTTAATAAACAATATCTAACATTAACTCAGGAGCTCATTTATAATTCCACAAAAATTCAGGTTATTTAACATACCTTTTAAAATTAACAATTTTAATAACAAAAACAAAACTTATAAAATTTGTACAGCAATAGCACAATATTTGTAAAAAAAACAAAATTATAAGAGTAAAAAAAAAAGATAAACAAGAGTAAAACAAACATTAATACTGCTTCAGTAATTTACATTTCGAACAAATGGAGCAAAATTAAAATAAATTAATAACAATTTAACAATAATGTCAAAACATTTGTAGTTTCAAACATAAAAAACAAATCTTGATGTTCTTCCTTTTTTCATACAAAAAATTATTACACACATCATTAAAAGAGCTTACGAAACACATCGTTGGATTCCTTTATTTGCTTCTTTGAAACCATTTCTGCTGGCACTAGTTTTACAAGGGGAAATGATTCAAGATCATTCATAGGTCGTGGCTGAGCTGGTCTTAGCTGAATAAGTGGGATCCTTTTATGGTGTTCAAGGGGGGGGAGAACCTTGACAAGCGGAATTCGGGAACAAGAGGTTTTATCACACAGCCCCATCAGAGTACACATGCCACGAGTATCCTAGAACAAGTGAAATTTTAATTGAAAGTACATTTTTCTCTCCTTTAAAAATGAGTAAATTATAACCATTAAGAAAAGTTGGCAAAATTAATTTCAAACTTTAAGTGAAAGAAATTTTTAAAAAACAACCCAACATATATTCTAATTTAAAAAGCATTACTCCACCCCTCCTTTTAAATAGCAATGTTTTTTAAAAAAAGGAGAAAAATGCAAGTAAATTATTTAAAGAGGATACTTAAGAATATTATTTCAATAGCTTACATAGTCATACTACTTAAATAATGAAACTAATGTGAATTTTAAAAATAACATTTTCTTTAACACAAAATATAAATTTTAACTATTATTTAAGATACTACATAAATATTATTTGTATTTAAACATCAAAATTTACCTACCAGGTACATGATCTGCTAACATTTATCTCATTATATCCAACATTAAAACAATAACAATTTTCAAAAATTTGCAAAACAGTTTCTCTGTGTGTATTACAAAACTAATTTCTAAATTTCGTTGTTTTTATCTCTATATTTAAGAAAGATTTTTAAGAGGTCTAAATTTCTCACAAAAGTATTCAGTTTACACTGTGATTCATACAATGGTAATAATAAAAAACAATTATTTTATCCATCAACTAAAAATACAAAATATGAAATCACTTCTCAGATCATTCAAACACTAATAAGTGAAAAATTACAATACTTAATGTGAAACTATTTTACAGTAAGAAAAATTTGAAATATCAAATTGCTTATCCGTTTTCAGTGTTTGATGGTCTTCATGTTCTTAATAATGATTATGTATTTATTTTTACAATCATTATCTGTAATCTTTGACACTTCATAATTTTTTTTTTTTTTTTTTTTTCCTTTTCTTTCAATCAATAAACATTGAAATAATAGTACAATTATTTACTATTCAAATATTTACCAAAAATTTTGTTTCAGTAAAAATTTATAACTCAAGTTACTACCAAAAGTAAATAAGTGCAACAATAAAGACACTTACTAATTGTTTGATATATGAAAACAGCATATTGTAATAATCATTCACAAAGTTTGTACACTAAAAAGAAAAATCATATTAAATTATAAACAAATAATAAATGCGTTAAAAATTCATTTGAGAATGCATGTAAAATAAACAAAAAAAAAACCACTTTGCAATTTCTACATTACTTTCTCGAATTCCAATTTACCAAATTGTTGGTCGATTAGATTATTACAAATCACCTAGATTAATAATATGGCAAAATCAAAACAGGTAATTTTAACAAACTACTTTTAATTTTGTTTTTATCTGAGAATTTAATTAGTAATTAAAAATAAACTCTATTATACAAATTTATAAAAAGAATTTAAAATATTTTGATTTGAAGAACAGAACATTTCCAATAGACGAAAAAAAATTTGGATTGTAAACATAATAGCTATAAAATTAACATAGAACAATTTATTATAATTGTTCTATACTACTCTAACTATAGAATTTAGTTTTATTAGTAATAATTACATATGACATCAGACTAAATCCAATTTGAAAAATTGAAAAAGACTGCATGTTAAGTTTACATATTGCTTGCAGTTTTGATCATCAGGGTGTATATAAATATAACAGCAATCCCTCTATAATCTAGCACTTCATCTTTCTGACCAGACCAATAATCTGGTACTTTTCCACTGCAAATATAAGTCACTGCTTGTTGAAGGTCAGTTGCTGCTGTGCAAGGTGAAAATGCATCACCTACCCTCAATCATTCTGTTCAATGTCAGAATAGTGACCAGTCTGTATTTTCTTTCTAACATGCAGTATTTAATCAGAGAAATTTTGTATGTGTGCAGTGAAGTACTAAGTTTAAAAAATGTCAGTAAAATGTTAAATTAAAACTATCTCTTGTGAATAAAAACAAGATTTTGAAGTGACTTGGAAAAAGTGATGTTAGTCTTGCTAAAGAATATGGAGTTGGTTGAACTGCATTCATGGATACATTGGATAAGGTCAATCATACAGCTGACAATTTTCTGACAACAGAAAATATAAGTATGAATTCACTGACTGATGACTAAGAGGAAAAGAATCAATTTCTGACAGATAATAACATAAAAGATGTGACTTCAATTGAAGAGGATGAAGAAAGGGATGGGAGAGAAGTGATGACAACTGTTCAAATACCCCCAACTCAATCATTGCTTCCTTTCCTACGCATACATTACCAAAGCAGAAAGAGAAAAAAATTATATCCAAGCAAGTGACATTCTTGAGTTGAAAGTGTCATTTAAAGAGAAAAACAAAAGAAAATAGCTGCTCAACATCAGATTTTTTATTATGAGAGAGAGAGAGATCTTATTTACAACATTACATCTCTTAACTCCAGTTCATAAGCTGGAAAATCAAGGCTAATGCATTCAAAAGTGCATACATCATATTAACATGAAAATGGTGATATCCAGGAAATTTAATTCATGTTTTGATTTTAGACTTGTTTGCCTCCTGAGCAAGACATTACAAATACTTGAGGATATTTATAGATGCAAAATTAACTTTTGTACCTTATACTGATTCATGCCCATAAAAAGGCCCTTCAATCTTTAAAGGACAAATGTTAGATATAAATACTCAAGTTACCAAGATGAATATTAGATAATAATTTATGCAAAACATATAATTTGAAGTTAGGCCCCTTGTCCCACAAACTATCCTTGGAAGAAAATGTTATGAGAACTAATTCACAACTCAATACATGTTCAGAAATTTATTTTAAGCAATGATGTATTGATATGATTAAATTGAAGTGTAACACAGTCTAGAAAAGAAAAAGAAAAATAAAATATTTCCTTTCAATCAACTATTGAAACTTAGTTACTGGATTCTTGTATTTTAAACATCACCTACAGTTATACAGTTTATAATTAGTTTTCAACAATGTTGCAATGTCATAGAGAAAGTTTGTTCTTGTTAAGTGTTAGGAATTGATAAGTCAATGGCATTCTGCAAAATTTATAATTTTATTGATACCTCATCATGGATGCTAAGTAACTTTGAGCATGCTGAAATTGAAGAGATATTGATGGAGTAAGTGCAATGTTAATCTCTGCCTAGTGGACTGTTTTGAGAAGTGGCATATGCACATGAAATTATAAATGACATAGTGATGCATTCCCATTACAATGTGCAATCAGTAAAAAAAAAATACTTATAAAAAGTTTTGTAAAAATGTGAGATGTTTATATGGAAAAAAGCTTCACATTTCCACTCCTCCTATTTTCAGAGTAAATAAAGTTAAGTCTATTCAATAACATAATTTAAATACTAAGAATACATTTTTCATTTTAACACACAAACTGCCATAAATTATTTTCATCCTGAAAAAATGAATGGATAATTTCATAATACAGAAAATTGTAATGCCTTTCAGTTAATCTTTACTTTATTGTTCTACAATCAGTAGAACAAAAGATATGTATGATATGCTAAAGCCTGTCATAAACTTTTGTGGTCATTTAAATTTCCACCATCAGGAAATGCAGTTGGATGAAAAGTTATATGTTGAAGGTTAATTTGTTTTACAGCCTATTATCTTGAAAGAGAAATCTTGCAATAACACATAAGTTTCTGCTCTTGATTTGTTTAATTTGCTTTACAGCCTAATCTCTCAAAAGAATAACCTTGAAATAAGGTACAAGTTTCTGTTCTTCCATCATAAGGTCAATAATGCAGAATGCCTCCCTAATCCGAAAGGTTCCAGGTGGGATTCATTTAAAGAAATTGTACAACCTTCATAAGAAATATCACAGAATGATAGGAATGCTTCTTGTACATTCAAAATGAAGTCATGTATAGAGATTTAAAATTTGAACCCACTTTGCTGAAATAACTTATATTGCTGTATTGAACAAACAGTCACAATCTTTTCGCTATGTTGAGCAAATGCTTAACATATGACTAAGGAAGTTACCAAGTTATAATGCCAGCTCACAGAAACAGGCTTGATCTATAATATTTCACAATATGAAAGTTCCCCAACAGTGAAATAGCTTTCAAGTTTCCTAGTAATCCGTTGGAAATTGTCTCCTATCAAGCACAAGCAGTGCAATGGATTGAACCCTTGATCTCCATGTGGTTACCCTGGATTTGACCTCTCAATATTTCATACAGTAACTGGACCTATCAATTGATGACACCAAAAGTAACTTAAAATCTTAATTTACGAGGTATTTATGAAAAGTTATTTTGTCAGGAAAGGAACCTTTTAATCATTGATGTGCATTATTGAGTCTCTTTTTCATTTTCACATTATTGACTTTACCTCCAATAATTTCCCCCTCCAAATATAATTTCATTTGCTATCATATAACTAATCAAATATAATCAGCAAATGTAATTGAAATTTTACTGCTACTTCAAACTTTGCTACAATAATAAATTCCCATCACTGAATGATTAGTTCAAAATTAATTTTAATCTTCTCAATTCTATCCAATAAACAAAAATTGCTTCCTATTTCAGGAATTAAGATTTCTCCCACTTTATCAGTTCACTTAACCATCTGAAAGTGATTTGCCTTTTGCCTACAACCACTTTGTACACGGATGTGAGTACAGGTCCCCTAAGATCCAAGTTTCTCACTCACCTGACTCACTAAAAATGGTTAAAAACAAGTTCTTTCAGTACCTTGCTATTTTCTCCCTCAAGAACTCTTAATTATTTTCTTTTCTATTAATTAATAATTATAAATTTTAATTGACTTCTCATGTTATTATAGTTCATTATGATTTTTCCTCAATTTTGAAGTGAGGAGGTATATTCTATTTCAAAAAATCAAAACACCAAAACTGTACTCCATCACCAGATACACATAGAAAATTGAAATGCCTTTATTTCAATGGAATAATGAAAGCTATCAACACAAAACGGTATATTTTTTTATATAGTTTTAGTTATTTTGGGCACTTGATGCTTCGTCTGTATTGAATTAAATTTTATACAATTCATAGCTTTTTCAGACCTTAAATGCATTAATAAACATTCTAGTAACCTGGCAGTGCTCTGGTCCACTAGCTGTCCAATTAACAAGAGTTCAAAATAGATTTTTTTTTTTTTTTTTTTTTTTGAAATAATGGAATTTCCTTATTGGTTTATAATATTTTTCTATAAAAACTGTTGGGCCTCTAAAACATGTTTAGTTTTATTAACATTGCACATGAAGCAACACTGGGGCTATTTGCGACAGACCTCATAATTTTGAACTTCAGTCAATTGACAAGGACAACATCTGAGCTGGCAGCCCCTCTCCTAACTTCCACACCACGCCAATGGGAGGACTTTGGGCCCTGACAGATTTAATATGCATCAGCCCCAGCTACATGGCCGGTCTTTAGTGGCCAAGGCTCGAACCCGCGACTCAACGAAAACCACTGGACACGAGTCTGAAACCATGACCAAGCTACCACGACCACCTGAAACTTGTTTTATCAGCTTACCTGTCAAAAGACAGATTCAGAATTTACAAATATTACACTTCACTTTCTTTTTGGTTTTTCTTTTTGTTCTCATATTTTTCATACACTGGTTTGTACTTAATCACGATTTGAATTTTTTCTTGCTATTTTTGTTAAGTATTCTTTTAGATATTTGATCTCTTTCTTAATTGTTTTATATGTGACTATTCTTTTTCTTATACTTTCTGTATAATCTAAAAATCATTTGTAAGTTTTGTTTGTAATTTTAGAAAATATCTTGCTAATTTAATATTTTTGCATCTAAAATAATTTTAATTACTTTAAATACTTTGTTACAGTAATGTGTATGGGGGGCGTGAAGATATCTCTTGCAAGGGTGTAATGGAAGTAGAGAGGTGAGGTAGGTCTTGTGTGGTCGGTTAGCCTTTACAATTTTCAAAACTAACAGAGTCATAGTTAAAAATAAAGGTAGGAGGCATTTCTTCCAAAATCAATATATAAATCTAAATAAATAACTGTACAACTTACCTTGTCTGCAAACTTTCCAGTATGATTACAGAAATTCAGTAAAGCAGTCTTGAATTCATCCTGCAATACAATTTATATTTATAGAAAAAGTAAAATGCCAATGATTTATCAATTTTCTGTTAAATTTTTTAAAAAAAAGTTAATTCTTATGCTTTTTTAAACACTATTTAAAATATTCTTTCCAATTTAGTTACATCCCAGCTAATAGATTTACCAAAACTTGTTTTTCCTCATAACTGATTTTTTAAAAAAAAAAAAAATACAAGCTACAGTGTTAAGTACATTTTTAGATGTAATACTATACTTCCAAAATGTTTACCAGTATTAATACATAAGAAACATGTATCTAAAGCTTTTTCTCGTTTATTTTTACAGCAAACATTTTTTTAAAAAAAATTTAATACTATGCACATGCAAGAATGATTCTTAAGATGCTAGATGGTTAGTTGATATTTCTGACAGAGTCCTCATGGGACATATTGTGCCTAACACAAGGTAAAAAATATCCATTTTATGAAGTAAAATCATCTCAAAGTTTAATTTTTAGTAATATTTAGAATAAAAAAGCAGTTTTCAATAAAATTAAAAGTATGGAGTAAAACCAATTTCATGTAAAAAATGAAATTATTTTGATAAGGAATTTTTCTCAACAATTTAAGTTAATGTGCACATTCTAAAATAGTAATTACCCAAAAGGTCTAAGTGCCCCAACCCTGTGCAATATTTGCAAGAATGATTAACATTAAAAATCAGCAAATAGTTTTAAATGTCTTTAAAGAATGATTTTTCTACTTTAAAAAGTAGGTATTGTGGTATGTCAAAAGATTTGTTCCAAATATTTTTTTTCGAGAGCATAAAATTGCATCATGAGTAGTACACCATATCGTGCAAAAATGAAAAAAAGCTTAAAAATTCCAAGTTTGAACAGTTTCAGGCAAGACAAAGGCTTCTGTAAACAGGCCATCATAAATTTCTAAGCTCAATGCTAATCATATGCAGTTTCCTACTTACCTTCTCAAACTTATATTTTAAATTCCATTCAAAAAATTGAAAAAAAAAAAAGTACGCTTCTGCATGATTTCCTTATTCTGATTTTATGAAGTATTTTTATGTGTCTAATAAAGACCTAAAAACTCACAGCTACACTGATTTCAAGAAGTCAAATTTTTTTCCCCTAAAAAGAGCACTGTGAGTGCTTTTTTTAAGAAGGGAGGATATCAATAATTTTTTTAGCCACAAAAAGAGGAATTTATGTAAAATATCTAAAATGAGGAGTTCAAAGCAGAACATTTAGTCAAGACATGCCACACAATCAAAAGACAAAAGCAACAGCTATGCCCCCAGAATGAGGTATTTATGTGTATCCAATTAACAGACATATTAAAATAACATCTTGTCATCTACATGAAAACGAATTTTAATAAGAAATGGTGGGCTTTTATTTTATTGAGTTTTGAGATTCTACTGATCTTGCCAATGATTATGCATAGCTACTTGCAGTATGTATTGGTGGGACGAGATTATACTACATGCAGATTTAGTCCCACTTTTGACTGTTTTGTTGCTCTTGATTCTCACAAAGGAAGATATCCGGAAAAAGATTTAAAAAAAAAAATTTCATGTAATGAATTTTTTTTAATGTACCAATTATCAATGGACAAGATGAATAATTTGAGTGATTTAAAGATTCCAATTCACTCATGGAACCAGTGAAGACATAATTTTTCGATTGAAACATTTTCTAATACCTTATAAAGGCAAAAATCTCAGCTATAACAACAGAAAATGCTGGGTAAAACTGAAAAGTGTTAAATAATTTATTTATTAAATATGAGGCACAAACATGATCCATTAACTAAAAAACAGTCATCATAAATGTGTATAAAAATTAGGAAATTACCCACAAGACCCTTAAAAAGTTGTTTGTATGTATCTTAAGAGGCAGCAAGTTAGAAATGATTTGTAAATATATATATATAACAATTGTAAGCAGTTCTTTCAACTAAATGATTTATAATGGAAAAAATTCATAATCATCATTCAAATTCAACAAAGAACAAGACATGAAATAAGATAGAGAAAAAAATGTTTCTTAAATAATCAAGAATATAAGTACATGAAAGAACAAAAATTTAAATGCAGATTTTTTTCGATAAAAAAAATGAGGGTAAATTTGTTTTATTTATTTCACTTATCAACAGTTAACACATAAATAGAAATAATGTTGATTAATTTTTAAAGGATAACTGATCTCTCTCCACATAAGTAGATTAGACTTGAAAATAGAGTAACAAAAATTCAGTTCCATAATTCAATAGCAATATTTACTATTTATATAAAATACTTAACTACATCTTAAAATTTTTCATCTCTAGTAAAACATAGGAATGAAGCTTGAATATCTGAATATTTATATAAAAAATAAAAATAAATTCATTCACTACAATGCAGATTGTTAATTTCACTAAAAACAAACAATGAATTTAAAAGCTTGGAATGGATATTCTTTATTATTATTTCATTCAATTTAACACAAAATACCAACATTTTAAATCATTTTGGATCATAACACCTTACATACAGATAGGAATATTTACGGTGTCTTTATCAAATTGTCATACGTATAATTGTGATTTTTCTTCCAAATTAACTATAAAAATGTATTGAAGAAAATAAATAATGAACTTTCCTGACATACCAATGTAGTATTGGCTGTAATTAAATCTATAACATGTTTCAGGAGATGTTCGCAGAATTCACAGGTAAGTTCATCATCTACCTTTGAGACATCACTCTGAAAAATGGAGAAAAATTAAAACTTACATTTAAACCATGTAAATCAAAACCAACTCATTTAAATTGATGATTTAAAGGAATAGTCAATTCCACAATAATGATGCAAAAAAAAAATTTAAACGACTAAAAGATTTAATAACATTCATATAAAAAAACTAACTCACAAGCACTTCACATTTCCGAGGGCAAACTCCAACAGAGGCACAGAGTTCTTCAGGCTCCTAGAAAAAATGGAATAATGCATTCAAAGATGCTAATTAAGAGTCAAAACACAGCATGATCAGCAAACTAAAAAAAATTATTACAAAATAAAAGAATTAAATACTTACAGTGTTTGCAATGAGATTGTAAATTTCCAAAAAATAAGTGTTAACAACAACATCACACTGTAAAAGAGAAAATCCAAATAAAATAAAGCAGAAACAAATGTAATGCATAACTAAGTTATATAGTAGTTTTTAAAAACTGTGCTCATAATTTCACAAAAAAGTGCCAATGTTCAGTTAAATAATATTTTACTAACATTAAAAATGCAATTTATTTGCTGAACTGAAATCTTTCAACAAATGTTGTCTATAAAACATGAAAGAATTTAACTATGTAATATTAAATAAGCAAATGATTAAAAACAAAAAAAAATCAATTTTAAATAAGACTACTGAAAACAATGATTTCATTCAAAATTCTCACAGGAGTAAAGCATTCATTTCAAATTATTACAACCCAAATATATATCAAAATGTTATCCAGTCACAGCAGGCAGTTCTAAATATTTACATGTAATAATTAAAAATCAAAGCCATTAAAAAAAACTTAAACATTAAAATATTCATAGAATATAAGTACATAAATTGGGAGTCAATTATTAACCATATGTTTATTATTAAATTAAAATTGTTAACATCTCAATTAAACTGCAATTTCGGATATTCTGCAATGAAATAAATATTTATCCAATTTTTAAAAATGTTTCAAATAGAAAAAAACTTTGATTATAATATTAAAATAAGTGATTGCAATATTTGTTTCTGGCTATCTAAAATAGCTCCCTCATAAACCAACTTCCAGTTAACAAACCTAAACTTTGAAGTAGAAAACACAGAGGGAAATCAAATTTTGTTTTATGCACCGACAACCCCTTACCACATATTTCCCAAAACAAGGTATATCATACTATGCATATAATAAACAAATACAAACAACAGTATTTATGTAAAATCTTGTTGATGCAGTTCTAATCCAAACTTACACCAATCATTTCCTAGCCAACTCAAATCATCATTTGGCAACATTTTTCTTGTTTGGCAAAAATATTCAATAGGATTTCACACATGTAACAAATGAAAGTTTAAAAACTGTGATATTCAAACTTTCCAAAGTTAACCATAATAACTTCAAAGGTCTGAAGAATGACAATTAGCAGAAGCTGAAAAAATTATAGGGCTTGGCCATACGTATAATAAAAATCAAATGAATTTATGGGGCATTAGATTCAAAATGGAAGATATTCAATTCACTACAGTCTTGAATGAATTTTGGGACATTTGAAAGTCAGAACTATTGATGAGACTTAGGAGGAAATGAGCAACTTTCAAGGTTGAAGGAAAATTTTGTGAATTTTCATGGTTGATGAAATTTTACACATGTAAAAATCTTGTCAACCCTTTTCGCTAAACCAGAAAAAGGTTGCTCAATTATGTGATATTCCACCAAAAATAGCAGATAGAATGGAAAGAACAAAAATTTGACAATATTTTGTTACAGTAAACAACAAAACAGGAAAAACCGTAGAGAAGGAAAACTACTAAGAAGTAAATAAAAGTAAAAAAAATAAATTTTTGTAAATTGAAGTAGTGAAACATTTAAAACAAAAATAATTTTTAAAACAATACTTTCATGACATTAACATTCACTGTTAAATTAAAAGAATGTATTTGTAATGAGCATATCATATAAATTACAAGTGCACATTTATATGTTATATTGTAACACTCCTTTACAGATTAACATGGATTCTATTTTTGTGAAAAAGATAAATACATTTACAAAATCTCACAAGAAATGGTGAAATTTCATATAGTGAAAAAAAAAAAAAAGACAAAAATACATGTATACATGCTTAGGCAGAAATTTAAAAGATCTTTTAATTTTATTAATTATTTTATCAGATATATAAATTTCAAAATTCTTCCATGTACATAAAATATTTAACCTTCCAAATTTGTAATGAATTATATGTTAAACATTTTAGCAATGAAAAAATATCATACCAAATATGATGGCAACTTTTCATGACACAAGTTTTCAACATAAGTTTTCACTTCATCCTGCAAAATGGAAGGAGAACAACATTTCAATTCATTTAATCACTGAGCACAATTTTTTTTTTCACGGCGCATAGTTAAATCTTTTTCAAAAAATGAAATAAATTGCATAAGCAACTGTTTGTATTAACCTGAAATGCAGCACATTATAAAAATATGAAATTTTATGAGGTGAGAGGTATGTGTATGTGTTTATATATATACACATACATACAGTAGTACCTTCTGTAAGGGACCCCTATTTTTATAGAACAAATCTGTTGGTCTCTTTCAATAGGAAGAGATTAAGTGTATTCTCTTATTAAGAAACACTATTTAAAGGAAACTGTAGATAGTTTCAAAAATAAGATAGAAGTACAGAAATAAAAATAGAAATAGTGTTTGATAGTAATCTTTTGAGGTTTCAAAGACTCAGCAAAAGATAGTTCTGTGACAGGAAACAATGCAATGGAAAGTTAATCCCTTTCTTTTGAAAACTGCTTTTCATAACGGAAAGGAGGATCCTAACATTGGGGAAAAGTACGTTGCGATACAATCAAAATAATATTTACCATGCATAGAATTCAAAATCCAGTTATTCTTGCAACAGTTCTCAGTACAGGGGAGGGGGAACAGTGTTCGCAAGTTGTTAGATAATCAAAAACAAATACCAACAGGAGGCGGACTTTTTAAGAAAGCAGGCTTTGAAATTCCAATTTTCAATGCCCTTATTGAAAACACTACAGATGCAAATGGATTGGTTGTACTGTTCAAAATAATTGGCACAGCGCAAATGCAAAAACATTTAGAAATCAATGAAAATTTGTGTACTGAAGACATCAATGACAACATAAAATCTTTAATGTGATGTGAACTTTAACAAAAATAGTTTGGAGGAAGATCAAAAAGAGTCAGACAAAAAAAATGTGACAAAAAAAATACACATGCCTTAAATATATCTCCCAATTAAAACAATTCATGATGACTGTAGGTAACAATGAAGAATTTAAAGTCTTCAGAGACATTAATATCCATGAGAGAAAAAGAATAGATTTTCAAAACAAACCCATGTAATGGATTTATTTTCAAATATTTTTTTTTTTTCATTTCATACTTTTTTTGGCAATAATTAACATTTTTTAATTAAAAATTTTCATTTTTCATTAATTTCAACTTCAAATAAATACCTATATCCTGTGACTATTTTCAATTTTTTCCTCTTGTATTTTAATATCACTATTTTTATATATTTAGTATTTATATATCACTTGCTTATTAATGCTTGATACAGCTCGGATTTCCAATTAAATTACATTTTTAGTAAGTATCCTCAGATGAAAAGACATCTCTATTTAAGGGACAAATGTGAGGTACGGTGGGTGCCCCTTATTGGTAGGTACTACTATGTGTGTGTGCACATATTTATGTGAGTGTTTATATATATATATATATTATACAATATAAAAAAGTATGAAAATGCTAACCATCAAGGTTTTTTTTATCTAAAAATAATTTTCATTCATTTTACTCTTTGAATTTTCATTAATTTTCAATTGAAAAAATTCATGATTATTCACCTCAAAGTCATCTTGAAATAATTTTTGAACAAACACTGATTTTTTAAAAAAAAAAAAAAAAAGAAAGAAAAAAAAAAAAGAAAAGAGAGAAAGAAGAGCTTTATCAGTTGTAAAAAATTTTAAAAATGCTAGCAAGTCAAAATTTGCAGACATTTTTCAAACAAATAAATTTTCACAAACACTTTTAAGTGCTTATGACAAACAAGCAAAATGGTAATAAATATATAAACATACTTGTGTCGATGATTTCAAAAACACTTGCACATCAGACATCATTTGAGTACATTCTGAGCATTGGTCATTTCTTTGTCTTAACAGATAGTCTTTCACAAATTTTAAAATGTGTTTCTGAAATTAACCCAATACTTATAATGTGATTTGCAGCAAAATAGAAAATATTTCATGATAAACAATGAAAAGGTTAGTGTTTAATAAGACTAAAAAAAACCATGTCTCAAATTATATAGTCTAAAAATAATCTTGGAAAACAGTTTTTAAAAATAATCAAATATATAAAAATTTTAAGAAATAAGCATCAAACTTTTGTTTCAGACAGGAAAGAGAATAGATCGAGTTGAAACTATAAAATATAATCATTATAAAAATATTAGCTGAAAGTCAAGAATTTCTCTCAAATACAAGTTTCATTAATGATAATTCAGAGGAATAAAATATTAGTTGAACAATTCAAACTATTTAATCATCTCTACACAACATATATATATGTAGTTACATTTTCCTTAATAGAGCATTATTATATCAGAAATTGAATAATGTGGGCTTGATATAAATAGCAATATTATTTAATACAAGTAAAAAATAAGAGAATAAGTAAAAACTAGATGGGAAAAGATTGCATTCTACCAATTTAATAAACCAGTGAGCATATAGTTTTGAAAATAAATCATTCATACAATTTCTTTCAACATTTTGAACCAAATTTACTTCTTGCAATTTTTATTAGGTAATTTTTAATGTAAAATATTTGTTTTGAAAATGAAGCAATCTAATCGTAAGAGAGAACAAGAACTAAATAATTGTAAATTTTCAAAAAAAATGTATAGTTTCCATTTTTCACAGGTGACAATGATTCAACTACAATTATGATTTAAAATAAGAATATATCTTCATTCATAATTTAATAAAAATTACTCATATATTTATTAAGTAAATGAATGCCTACCTCGATTGTCATATCATCTTTAGAAGGAAAGCACATGCCAGACACAGTACAGACCATAGTTGGATCCTTTAAACAATATTTTACACATTAATGCAAATGTCAAAATATTAAATTTCAGAATAAAAAAAAAAAAGGTATAACATTTTTTTTTTTTTTGTTAGCAACACATACTACTTCACTAAGTAAAGTTCAATAATCTTATGGGGTGAGGAAAGATGAGTACTGATTAATAGGAAGCACAAAGCATTTATTTTACATCATATAAAATAGCTACACAAAATGCAACAAACATATGCCTAAATTACTTGATGTTTCACATTGTTCATTTGTATAATTCCATTCAGTTCATCAATATGTAATATTGCTAGGTTATATAACTTAATTTTACCTAAATTTGACTGTATTGTAGCACTTATAATACATAGGAAGAAAATTTAGTCTTTATTCCATCATTAATTCTTTATTAATCTCATACATTTGTTTTTATTCTAAAGTAACTGGTCTTAAATTTAAATTACTTTATTTTCTGTTTTAATCAAAGCACATTAACAAGTTCATTACCACCATTTAATTGGCAGACTTCTTCAGGAAGCAATACTAAAATAAAGCATATAACTAATAATAAATGACTGACAACCCAGAGCATCTCTGGCAAACTAAACCCTCAACATTCTGTTGTGCAGTGTGATGATGGCAATGAGCATGTTAACCTGCTATATTTAAAAGTGTGTGTTTTGTTACGCAATCATTTACCACAGAATCGTTCTAAGGCCTTAAAAGTTAAGTCAACAATACTTATAACAATGTAGTAATTCTAAGCCAACTAAAAAAGAAATCATCTATATGTGCTAACATTGTTACTTATCAAGAAATAAGATGGTTATAATATTTAAAAGTAAAAGCAATATTTATATTATAGTAATAATTCAAAGCTACCAGAAAAAGAAAATTTTGAACATGTAAATCCTAATACAATTTCAAATGTAATAATTTCGTTATTATGAGCTGACATTAAAGTTTTCCCTCGTGGTGTCTTAGGCGTTTTTCTAATGAGTGCTGAATATGTTTTCATATCATATGCTTTTTTGTTTACTTGTATAGTTTATTTAAGATATTAACCCTCAGATGGTTCATGAACAAGCCTAGTTCACATTCAAATAGCATATCATAACACACAGGACTTCAGCTCACAAGAAGAATTCCAACCACAATGGTTGCAACCAAACTCTATTAACATTTTGAAATTTTTTCCATATACAAGTTGATGAATATAACTTGTTCACCAGTACTATTCTACCTTATTTGAGTTAAAAATAATAACAACTAGCCAAATTTAGTTAGTTTGATGGCATACAGATGGCTGTACAGCTATTATAGAACTTTTTTTAACTAATGGGGGACAAAAGAAGAAAAAAAACGTGAAATATGAGGTATATATCAATTAACTTGAAAGCAATTGAAAAAGAATTTTTAGAAATATAATATTTAAAAGTTTCATAAGATATAAGATTGTATGTATTTTATATTTTACAAACTAACATACAACATTTATTATTATTAGAATCGTTTTAATGTGCAAGTAATAATTAACGTAAATATTACATTAATATTCCTCAAATAATTCTTGAAGGATTGGTATTTAAAAGCAAGCGAGCTATTAAATACATCACTAGAGAAAATGACATTTTCAAATGTAACCAAAGCAAAAAAAAGCTACCAGTTGCAGTGATCCTTCATAATCATAACACTGTATGTAATAAGAAAGCAAAGACTACTGATTCTCATGTATAAATAACCATCAAAGAATTAATATTTAAATCTTAACTCCAGTTGCATGAATAGCTAATAAAATTTGGTTCAATGGATTTGCTTTTATCATAAAAGTATTTCTCATAGATAACAAATGCAAAATTTATTTTTACAACTACAAAATATTCATCATATATACATTTCAGATATGCTAACACTAATTGATAGTATGAAGCAAGTTTAACAAGAATTATATCAGCTGACTTTAAGCAGAAAGAAGTAATTTGCATCTGTCTTGTGACTGTAACATCACATGAATCAAGCCTATTCAGTTTAATTACAGACAATGTTTATTTACTACTATATAACTTGATTCCTTTCTATGTATGGCAGAAACGTAATAAAAAGTCTTAATAAATTCTGACTTCATAACAATTTCCCAAAATGTATCGAAATTCAGATTATTTTTCATTTATCTTAAAATACTATAAGTTGTTCAGAAAGTAATTTTGTTTTTTCCCAACAGAGGACTTAATTGTATTTTTTCATAACCAACTTCACACTTAAGCCACATAATCATTATATATTCTGACAGTTGATATAGCAAGGTTTTGCTCGTGAAAAAGTTTGATTCTACACAGTAGTTTTTGGTTGGTAGTTTTCGGCATATTTTACTTCTTTACTAACGAAAACAAAGGTAATGATTTGTGTTCTAGCAAGAAAGAAATTATTGGATTTGTATGGGAAAGATCAGAATCCCAGTGTCAAAATTGGTTTGCAAAATTTCAATCTGGCAATTTTAATGGAAGGCCTGGATGTTCTGGAAGGTCAATTGAAGCAGATGAAGACACAATAAAGATATTAATTGATGCAAACCAGCAAATAACAACTCATGAGCTAACTGGGAAATTTAATTTATCGAATCCAGGCAGTTCATGATGATTTGAAATGCCTGGATTTAATCTCAAAGCTCGACATATGGGTTCTTTATTTTCTTACAGATTTGTGTCGTTGCATTGACGCCTGTGATTTGCTTCTCAAATGTCAAAAAAAAAAAAGATCCATTATTGAATGAGTGAGTGAATGTAAAGTTTATTGGTGCAAGAGCCAGATATGGCTATGCTGCACCAAACAAGATTAAACTGTGGTCTAGACGTGAAGTTGAAAAAAAGGTAAAAGATGGTTGACAAGAAACAGGGTCGAAAATAGAGAAGGATCGCTAGGGTATCCCAGGAGTGCGTCACCCATGTTTACCAAACACAGTAAACCCCATGGGAAATAAAAAGATCACTAGGGTGCCTCGGGATCATGATGCCTGTACTTACCTGAAGAAGGCAAGTCCCCGAGGTCCTCTGATATAATACCCAGAGGCAGGGTGCCCGGCTATGATCCATTATTAAAATGTATCATCCCTGGAAACAAGATATGTGTTGCCTACAATAATGTTAAATGCAAAAGATCATGGAGTAAAAAAAAAAAAAAGATGAACTGGCTCATAGCATTTTGAAAACAGATATTCATCAAAAAGAGGTGATACCATCTATTAGGTGGTATTTCAAAGGAATCACTTTGTTTGAACTTCTACCAGACAACACAACAAACAATTCTGAAGTATAATGTCATCAGCTGCACAAACTGAATGATTCACTCAAACAGAAAAGGCCAGAATTGATCAATAGAAAAGGTGTAGTGTTCCACCAAAATAATCCAAGACCTTATACAAGTTTGTTAAACACACCAAAAGCTTTTGCAGCTTGGATGGGAAATACTGCCACATCCACCATATTCTCCAGATCTGGCTCTTTCTGATTATTATTTATTGTGATTTCTAAAAAAAATTTTGGACAGTAAAACCTGTATTTCAAATGAGGAGGTCAAAAATCATTTGGCTTATTTTTTTGTGAGCAAAGACCAGAAATTTTATGAGTGGATTCATGCTACTGCCAGAAAGAAGCAAAATGTATTAGACAATCCAATAAAATATTTATTCATCACAAGAAAATTGTCTTTCCTTTTCATTAAAAAAAAAACGAAAAGTTATTTTCCAAAAAAACCCAATACTTTTTTAGCAAATTATACATATTTTATAAAATAAATACTTTTTTTACACAAAAAAACTAACAAGAAAAAATAACAGCAAAAATTCTTTCAATTAAAAATCAAATAAAATTCATCTACTCACCATTCTAGAAGCCAACATTTCAACTAGTTGAGGTATTATTTCATCAACAACTTTGATGCACTAAAATGAGAAAAAATTACATATGTAACATATTTTATTCAAAGTATATTATATGTATATTATATTATGTATAAATTAACATCTAAATGTGTAACTTACTGCATCTGCTACAATTTTAATTGGTAAAAGTTTACAGCTTCCTTCGAACACTTCCTTAATTTCTTCCTAAAAAGAAAAACAACTTTTTTTAAGTTTAAACAATTTTACTAAGGGCATTTATATTTCTAGCTCATTACTAGCAAAGATGCATCAATTTACTGTGACTTAAACCAAGCAAATAGATATATGCAACCACTAATACTTACAAGAGATTAAATCCTATCACACAAAAAGCTATACAACATATTTAAAGAAAAAATAAATGTACTTTACAACTTATTCCTCTGTAACATTACGATAAATCATACACACAACAGAAAATGAAGCTGATGTAACTGATTTAAAATAACAAAAAAAAAATCATAATTGAAATTTTTATTATACATGAAACATTTCAGTTAAATCAAAAAAAAATATCTATTTCATAAAATTAAAATTAATTTAAAAATTTTCTAGGAATGTACGAAATTAAAATTTGGAGAGTGAAAATTAAATTTTTAATTCACAAATTACAATAAAAATGCTATGCTTCCACAGCCAGTCTCATTACACGTTACAGATACAACGTTCTCGTTTCTTTCGAAATCATGAAAAAATTTTATAAATACTAAAAAATGTTTTAATGAGTTTTTCCCAAAAGCATGATGTAATTAATTACGAAAAATATCTAAATTAGAAAATTATTAATATTGCCAAAAATCACCATTAACCAAAAAAAAAAAAACTGTAACACTTTCAATTCTTAACACAATACAGAATAACAACTTAAAACTTGAATGTATAACTGAATTTTAATATTGCAAACATGAATCGTTATGAAAAAAAATAAATTAATATATTTTTTTTAATTACCTGAGTCATGTTGCTGAGCAACTGGTCTCGTGCTTCTTTTACCATTTCCTTACAAATGTCACAGACTTCATCCTTTAAAAATTTACAGTTCATGAAGCATTAACACAAAATCAATTATCTCACAAATACTTTAATATGCCTTCTTTAATTAAGCAATTTTACCATTACTAAAATTTAAGTACCAAAAATAAACCCTATTTCTTTTCGATTTCTACTCAATTTGTAACATGACTGAGAATAAGGAGCTTCTTCATACAGATATTCACAAATTACACATTATATTTTTCATTTCCCCAGTACAGTTTTTAATTGTCAAAGAACAAAATATCTTAAAATTTTAGACAACTGAGTAATAATATCAAATAGTTCAATAAAAGTATTGCAAAAATAAAAGCAAAGAACTATCTCAAAATTTATTTACTCATTACTCATGCAAAATAGCAAGTATATTACAAAACTAGCACTAAATATTAAGGTAAGTTTTTAATTTTTAAAACAAAATATATGAATCCCTTTTCTTAAAATATTATTTTTATTGTTAATTCTATATTTGGAAAAAAGCATGTTGCAAAAGTTTCAAAATATAAATATGGTATTGGACAAATGGTACAAATTTATTTTAAAAGTAATAAATCAATGTATAATATTCCAAAGCATGTTTGTACATTCTAATAATGAGCAGTATTCATGATCTCTCAGAATGTATACTAATACAAAGCTCCGAATGATAATATGGAGGCGATGAATCACCAAGTTGTTAACCCTATCATAAAATCTCAGAAAGTCATAAAATCAAAAGTTGTTTTTCTGGTAACCCTACAATTCCATTTCTCTTGGATTTAATTTACGATTCTTCCTCGCCTTTTCACGCTGGATTGGACCCTACACCAGACGTTTGGACACTTTGTCAACATTTTTTTTTAAAAAAAAAAAACATGGTCAGTAATTAAGAATTCATGACAAAATCACACTGCCCAGATGGAATATCGGAATCATTGTTACACGACCAAATGTTGTTGCCAAAAGAAGGAAAATCAGCATAAAAAGATTGGAGAAATTATTTCTGATTTAAAAATGAGTTTCTACAACTAACTTGGTCGGTAATCAAACATCCATTACATTTTTAGGCTGATTAAATGGAAAATTAGTTTCATTAGTTATTTATCCAAAAAAATCTTCACAGTCATCACTGTTAAAGGTCAGTGTATTTTACTTTTCTTTCTTTTATGATTGTGATGCTTATGAAATTTTGACATCATCCCGTTTCCTATTGAAATGACTTAACAGGCATGTTTTACTGTTGTATTAAATGCTTATCTTATTTATACATTTTTTTTCAAAATGCAATTTCTTCACGTTTTTGTGTCCTCTGACAAAACACCCTCTTGTTTCCTGTTGAAATGGCTTCAAAACTGAAAATAGCGTGTTTGGCACCATCTTGGCACAATTTTAAAAATTGAGCCAAGCAGTACACTAAAATAGGATTTAATCAGTTTTTTCCCTATATTTATTACATCTTATACCTTAACAGAAAAAATCATAGGGATAAGAAAATTTACTAAACAAAAAAAATAATAAAATATCAATCTATGGAACTTTAAATTGTACACCTAAGTAGAGTGCTCCTTTTCGAAAATTTCATATAATCAAAAAAGGAACATAAAATCATACCTAATTCATAAATCAGTATCCTAATAAGTCAGTGAAGACAAACTTACATTGCTATCAGGAACACTCATTGAGGACCATACATCGTGAATACAGGTTTTAACTACTTTGCATATCTTTGCACTTTGTAGATCTTGGCAAGCAAAAGTGGGATCAATGCATTGCTGGGGAACTTCCTCTTCAGGAGTAGGAAATCCTAATACAGGGAGAACTGAAACAAACATGTACAAAATTCTATACAAGTCAGAAATTGTTACACCTGTTATTTCATTTCTCTCTGAGCTCAATTTTAATTAATTATACTTTGTTTCATTCAGTTGGTACTTTCAAGGCCATATCACTGTCAAGAGAAATGTTGTTATAGTAAAAAAAAAACACTATCTCATTAATTTGAAACTTCTTGATCTTTAACAAAAACCTTCAAAAAGATTAAATTAATGGAGTCACATTGAAGCATAAATGATGAGGTAACAGACTATTAATTACATTTTGTTCTTATCCCCTTAAAACTATTTTAAAAACATTAAATTATTCAAATTTTCAACTTTCATATTATGACAATAATGCTGCAAATAAGGTAAATAATTAAAAAATCTTTAGAAAATTAAAGAAGATTACTTTTTGTTCAGAATATCATATTTCATCACTTATATTATTAAACTAAGTTATGGGTTTAAAATTTAAAAACATGTTGATTCCTAAAGTTATGTTTCTAATTTCAAAAATACTTATATTACATTAATGTTTTTATCATATTTCAAAATACAAAAATAATTACTTATTTCCTTTTATCCATTCTGATTGCAATAAAATACACAGAGAAGCTATTCTTCCTCTTAAGTCCAATTTATCTTTATGCATAAACATTTCGCTTTACCCACCACCAAACTATATGCTACATATTTTCTTATTAATTCAAGCACATAGTTAATTTTCTGATAAGAATTAACATTGTACTAGATCTACTAGAGTATATTTAGATGGAAACTACGAAAAGATTTGGAAATAAGGACAATTAAAAAAAAAAAGGCACCGTTTAACATGAAATGCAAAATGATCTATTCAGAAAATTGACATCAATTAAATTTTTTTAAAAAATTATGATTTTATGAATTGTGAAAAGTAGTAACTATGATAATAATTAATACTAGAAAACTGCATGAAGATGAGAAGGGTGGGGGAAGATATAATTGTTATAGAATGAATTAAAAAGAAATTCCCAAATCTATTAACAATATCTTTCTTAGTTAAAAAAATGACACATTAAAGAACAAAAATGAAATAAAACTTACGCCCGAGAAGTGCACAGAGTGCACCAAACAAAATTTTCATTTTCGTAACTTGTTTTAATTAAATGTCTCACTGTTAAACGTTTTAAACAACACAGCAAAGTAAGTTAATGTCTATCCCTACCAATCCTTACATACACTTTGGAAACTTATTTAATCTCGCTTTCATCGTGATCTTACGCATAAAACAAAAAAAATTGAAAACAAATGATTGTATATCACGTGAATATTTTCGTTGCCATATCAGATATAACTTTATCAAATTGGAATTTCTCTTTTTCACATGTTTGTTAGTCATGGCTTTCGGATATTTTCACTGCAGCTTATCAATTCGCTGAAAAAAATGAAGAAAAAAAATTGTGGCTCATGCGGAATCGATTTGCTAATGAAGTTTTTGAAGGATGAAGGATATGAAAAAAATCTGAGACGTAAGATACAACCATATCGTATTTTATGTAACGCAAATTGAGGATTATTGAGAAGTTTTAATTTAAATTGCAACTATATGTTGTAATTTAATTAATCTAAAATGCAAATATGGGGAATCTTTACTTAGAGGGGTTGAAGGTTTTTTCGAAACTTGCCAAGATCGCCAAACAGAGCAATTAACGTTCCAATGTGGTAGTCGTCCAATTGTGGTTATGTCACACACGATGACGTAAGAAAGATTTTTAGAAAAGCTGAGTAAAAAGGCTTTCCTCCGCTACATAAAAAAGTTCTATACCATTATACCTTTTAAAATAACTGTATTTTAAAAAATAAATTCTTTGTATCATCAGAACCCTGTTACATAAAAAAATTATAATATATTTTTATATTGGTAGTATTTAAATATTGATAGAATTTAAAAAAATTCACTCACTAATAAAAAAAAATGCTAAAAATAAAGTTATATATTTTGTAATTCATCGTATTTACAAAAAAATACATTCTCTCATATAAAAAAAGTTCCAAATACAAGTATATATCTTGTAACTGATCGTATTTAAAAAATACAGTCTCTCTTTAAAAAAAGTTCTAAATACAATTATATATTCTATAATTGTTCGTACTTAAAGAAAATACATTAGCTAATAAAAAAAAGTTCCAAATACATTTTCAAAAACAATTATATATTTTGTAATTGATCGTATTTACAAAAAAATACATTCTCTCATACATATAAAAGTTCCAAATACATTTTCCAAATTCAAAATATATTTTATTATTGACAAAATTTAAAAAAATTATGTTCTCTAACAAAAAAAAAAGTTCCAAATGCAATTGTATATTTTATCATTCATAGTATTTTAAAAAATACCATCTCTCTCATATATATATATATATATATGTATATATGTATATCAAGGATTCTAAAGTCTGATTATATTTTTGTAGTGTTGCATTTTTTGAAAAATTAATTCTTTACATCAGATTCGAATTCTTCTACAAATAAAAAAGCTTTAAATACGATTATATCTTTTATAATTATAATATTTCTTAAAAAAATATATATATTGAACGCTATTTTTAAGCTCGTTTTTCTTTTTAAAATTTTTTACAACACTCTTGGTGAATATTTTAAATGCAGTCAAGGAAATTTAAAGAGATTTTATGTCTTAGAGATGAGGAGGTGTGTCATGCTCGCGGAAAAGGATATATTTACTACATTCCATTATATATAGAACTTACAATTTTATTAATTGAAGCAGTTTATAATTATTAAAATTATGAAAACATATTATTTAAACAAAATCGAAAGCCATAAAGCTTATTAATTTGTGTTCACGACCTCGAGGTACCGTAGTGTTCTTTTTCTCTCCCATGGAGTTTACTGTCTGTGGTAAACATGGGTGACGCGCCCCCGAGATACGATAGCGATGTTTCGACTCTCCTTCTTGTCAACCAATTTTTCTTTTTTCTGTTTTTCTAACATTTAAATCATGGTTACACCTTTTTTCGCACACCATAACCGTATTTGGCTCTCGCGCTATAAAACTTCACCAACTTTCACTTATTAATTTGTGAGAATAGCAACAAAAAATATAGACTGAATTTCTACAAGAGAGATTTTATTTTTCTCTCTTCTTTGTTTTTTTTAATTCTAAAGTAATTGTTACATTTATTTCATAACTGTTCAAACATGAAATTATAATAGAAAAAATTTAAAAAAAAATCATTTCATTTGTAATGTTGAATCCAAGGTAAAAGAAATTTAATAAACTTACTTCATTTAATTTTGGGGCATTTTTGAGGAAATAATACTACATTTCATTTCGTTCTTCTCTTTCAATACTCCATTTAATTCCTTTGAATAGAATTACACATGTATTGTAAATTTATACAAATATTCTTGTATTTCTCAACGGTATTTCTTAATAAGATTTGTAAAACTTTAGTTATTTCGTTTCTATTTTTAGTAAATTGTTTTTTTTTTTAATTCAAAAGATGTGTCAAATTTGACAAGAATGTATTCGAATAAGCATTTTGCGAAATTTCTTTAACTATTTTAAATAATTTTATTGCATTGTCTTTACGCTGAATTCAAGTTAGCAGTATTTGAATCAACGTCATTTGATTGTAAATACAAACTGTATAAACTATTCCTTACGGATGTCGTTGATTAGGATTGATTCTGAGAATTTTAAAAGCATTTTTTCAAAAAATAACATACACAATTCAGATTCGTATTTACATTTTCTCAATTTTTATTGTTGTAATGAAGGAAATTTTTAACCATTTTATAATTATGTAAACATATTTATAATTTCTACTTTTAGTTTTTTAATTAATACATTACTGATAATTTAACTAGAAAAAAACATTGGTGTAAAAGCTGATTAAAAATCAAATAGGTAATAAAACTTCAAGATATTAAATTACAGCTTTCGAACTTAAAGTATATGATTGATCATTTATAAATATTTTTTTTAAAAAAAATGGAAAATATATTCTCCATGTGAAAGAACAAAAATTTAGAATCAGAATTATTTCGACTTAACATACCTACCTACAAATACTTTAGCCCTTGAGTCATTACAACTTCCAGATCAAAACTGGAGATAAAAGCCTCTCTTGCGTCTTGCTTTGAAACATTGAATTCTTCAGAAGAAAAGTAAAAACAAATTTAAAGGATTCAGTTGTTTAATTCCATTCTAATACAGATGAAATAAAATATTTCATTTAATATTACAATGAACTAGCATTTGACTTCATAATTTCAAGTATAATTTGTGTTAAAATCCAGATGGTAAACTATTTAAATAAAATTTATGAAACTCCAATCAATAGCTTGTTTTTCGATACTAATCAATTATAAATCCCAATGTTTTTTTTTTTTTTTTTGAAAATAGATTTATTATATCAATACAGCAAATTTTTATGCGTTCAAAACCTTTGTTATCCGTATTCTCCACAGACATTAAAAATCTCCAGTGTAAGCTTTTAAAAAATTTAATTTGATGTGAATTTCATTTAAGGGAAATATGTGAATTTTTTTAAATATTTTCTAAGGTACATTTGGATGCTATATAGCGAACATAACAACTTTAACTTATTTTAATGTTTGTCGTGTTTGTAATAAGGTTATATCTGACAATTCAGAAAAAGTATAATAATAATTCTAGAGTAAAATGGAGCTCAACATTTTCTGTTCTTTTAAGAAACTGCAAAAAATAGTTATCGTTGAAACATCATTAAAATCTACTGAATCAAATATTCCTACAATACAAAAGTATTTTCAAACATATATTTAAATTGTATTGATAATCGTATTTTTAAAAAAATGTAAAAAAAATATGTTCACGTCTAATAATGTTTTGTAAATAATTTAGATTCTTTATGATATTAAGCATTTTATTGTTCAAATAATGAATTTTATGTTAACTTTTTTTTTCTCTTCCTCCTTCAAGTAATTCATTTTTTTAACCTTTTACTTTTAAAAAAATTTCTCATTGTTTATCAATATTTTTATGATTTCTTGGAGTATTTCATTCACAACACGAGAAATGACTTTTCAAAAATTTAATTGATGAAAGATTATTAACACATTCTCATCACTGTATCTGTGAAAACAGTTATAAAAAGTTTGACTGATAATATCTGTAGAGAAGAATGTTATTGTTCTCTTCAAATACAAAAAATTTGATTAAAAATTTTATAGAAGTTAAATCTAGATGAAAAATATGTAATGCAAGAATGAATTACCAACTTTTTTTTGGAATTCATAACATATCTGTTAAAATTCAGCAGTATGTTTCAAAGTGTTTGATTTGTTACTGATTGAACTAAAGACGAGTATTGTAGCATGATTTATGACAAAAAAGTTCAAACACTTTTAAGTTATATCTCATCTCGTTATAAAAAATTTCTTACAGTTAAACAACTATAAACTTATTTAAGAATAATTGCAACAAAATGTTAAAAAAAATTTATTTCCATTTTACTTGTTTTTTCAATGTTTTATATTAAAAGATATCAAAGTGTGATATTGTTATGAAACGGTTTTTGCTAAATCAGATTTTTAGCATGTAACATATTATCTTAATTTTTTACCCGTTTTGCTCATCATATTTCCGTAATGAGCAATGAGGCAAAATTACAATTGATACACACTTTTCAATTGTGAATTGTTATTAGAAATCAACATGTATAATGAACCAAAACGAAACATGAATAAGTGCTGAAACTTTAAATTTTTAAGTGTTACACTTTTCTCTCATTCACCGAGTCGAATAATCTATAAAACTAAAGTTTATTCTATCCTATATGATATGTTGGATCCTTTAAATAAAATGATTTTCATTCTGATAGAATCAGAAGAACCGGGAACATCTATTAAATCTCAGGGTACCACTTAATTTATTTTAAATAATTAAATATTGTTTCTGTAGAGTATTTAGGTGCATTCAATAAATAGAATGAACTCATTGAATTAAATTTACAGTCTAAAGATTTCAAAATGGCTGACTATATACATGAGACACTTGAATCTGTTTTTAATAATTTACATGATAATCATTTAGATTAGTAACTTTGTATAGTGTACTTCAATTATTTATTACAAAGAAAGTATCATTTTGTGAATGCTTTAAACTTATTATAATATAAAATAAAAAGAGAGACTTTTGAATTTTTTTTAAAATCTGAATTATCGATTTTTTTTTCAATATGTAAAATCCATTTATTAAAGATTATATTATTTTTTTAAAATTATTATACGACTGTTTCCGAATTAAATACATACGTAAATTCCGAATTGGATTGGCTTAAATTAAAATCCCTTTAAAAACTACACAAAACTTGTACGATATGGATGTCGTATTTCTGAACCACGGTTCAGTAACAAACATGACGCTAGAGTGAACCTCAATTTCTTAATATCAGATTCACACCGATTTAAAAATTTGAGGTTCAATTTCGTTTAATATGAATCACACTCCATTGTTTGAAAAGTAAGATTTTTGATGTAATCATGACTCGATTATTAGCAAAATTGGCCACGGTAGCAGAGTGGTCATGATCGCAATCTCCTGACCAGCCAGAGTTGTTTTCCTCAAATTGTGGGTTCCAATCAATATTTCTCTAAAGATCCACTGAAAAGGGGAGGGGCAATTTCACTTAACCGATGTTCAAAATAATGAGATCTATCGCCAATAGCCCAAGTGTTGATTCTTCGTACAGCGTTAATGAAACAATCAATCAATGCCACTAAAATTAGATCATTAATGAGCGCCAGAGGGTTATTGTTTATTCTTTACCATAGGGGTTAAATTGGTAAAGGAAGAAGAAAATAAGAAGCGACAAACTGTCTGAAAGAGATATGCGGAAAGGCAATTCTGTTTTCATTAACTGTGAGTGTACTGAGAAATAAAAATTTAAATTATTAGAATGGTATTAGAGGCTACGATTTTTTCGTAGTAAAATAGGCAAATCTAAATTTATAATATAGATTTGAGAACATTGCTTGTGCTTTGTTTTTCGTGTTTTTCTATAGTTGTAAAAACATTAATTTTGTCCTCAGAACGAAGACCGCGTACTTCATTGTTGGGCGAAAAAATTGTTTTTAAAGTAGGATTGTAATTTAATGATAGTGGAAAAAATCTGCCAATTAGCAATAAGCTAAGCGATGGATTTTACTCCCAAATCTTTCTTGTATATATTTAATGTGTTTCAAATAGATTAATTTATCACTAAATTCAAGTCGGGGTAATGAACCACACCGATATAGATTCGATGAAGATATTCCCAAACTTATCTCTAAATCGAATAAACATTTATAAAAAAAATTTGGGGGGGAGGTATCAATACGTCTAGATTTCCTAGAGATTTCAAATTAATCACAGTTCTTGAATCTGTGAGCTATTCAGAAATGCCAAGAAATCCACATATTTTTTATCTCTTACTTAAAATTAGTCCTAGTTTTATAAGCGATAAGTAGCAGGTGGGAACCAAAGTTCACAAAGGCTTCTGGAGATTGAATGATATGAGAATCTCTGGAATAGTTTAAAATTGTCTTTAGGCAAAATTGACCATTCCTCAGCTGTTCACAGAGGAGTGTTGAGGAAGTCATAAATATATACTTGTAAGCCAGGGTTTCTTACCCTTTTGGAGGCGGACATTTTCGAGAAGAAAACACGGACGGAAGTTTTTACGACATTGCTTACCCCCTTTCCTGTCAATGATTGGCAGTTCTAAGTGTTGTTTGACAAAAGGACCAGATAGAGTGTTGGTCCCCTGCAGGGCAACGGGGAAGTTTACGCGGTAGCCTCTAGCAACCCATGATTCTCCCTTTTTCTGGGAAAGCTCTCTCTGAAAGCCGCTTTGCAATTTTATGTCCGTTTTCAGTTCTAGGAACTTTTGGAAATATATTCTCTGAAAATAGAAGACATGTTCTTTCCTGCAATTTCCTTGTATCATTCTTAGTACTATAATCAGAATTTTTGTGCAGTAAATTATTCTATTCATATGCATTAATTAGGAAAAACTATTATAATTATTTTCTTTTGCAATTTATTCTAAGAATATTTATTAGTGTAATTATAAAGGAAAACTTTAACTATTCCACACAGCAATATATATTTTGAAATATTTGAAGGCGTTGCTTTAAACTTTTACTCTGAATATCTTATAAAACATTGCATTTTCCAAATGAATGTTTATTTCCATTTAATCAAAGATCAAAATTCAAAAACATGTTTAACTATATGTAGAATGATCATATATTTCAATTTCACAATCTTTAGTAAACACATTAAAAATTTGTAAACGTTATAAAATTATTTTGTTTGTATCAAAATAATTCATGCAATCATATACTTAAATGTTGAAATTTTTATTTTGAATTAAGGCTGAAGTTCTTCAAGAAATGTATAGAATTAGTAAAAGAAAAATCAGTAAAATATTAGTCATCGAAGAATTAGTAAAATATTAGTCTTTATAATCAAGAAAGTCAATTTAAAAGAAAAGAAAAATATTGAGTTGTACAAAATAATGTTATACAATTTCAATTAAATTCCGATTTTCTCAAATCAACGGTGATTGATTAAAAAGTTTTATCAACGTTGCACTGAAAGCAACACAAGGACCATTGGTGACAGGCCGCGTAATTTTGAACCTCGGTCTTGTGACGAGGATGACACTTGAGCTGGTACACCCCTCTTCTAACTTCCACACCACACCAATGGAAGGACTTTGAGCCTCGACAGATTAAACATGCATCAGTCTCGACTACACAGCGAGTTTTCAATGGCATCAACTCGATGATGAATTGTTTTAATATTGTTTAATTCTCTGAAACTCAAAATAAATATCTGTAAAGTGACACACACATTATACCCTAATGAAGAGCGAATGTATGTTTATGTATGTTGGGGACATTAAATATATGTTTGTTTAAAAAAATTTTACAAGCATCGGTTGTTTAAAAGTCAATAAATATGATATATTTTTAAAAAAAACTCAGTTGTTCTTTTTGACAATTATATTACTGATCCATTAGTAATGGCTTCTTATCAAATAATAATTGATAAAAAGATGTATATTATTCTTAAGAAAATTCTTACGTTTTCTTCTTCAAAATGAGTAAAATAATTAATAAATATATTTTTTCTACATAAAAAGTTATTCGTGATGAATTGAATCGTTTGTTTTTCATATATGATTTCAATAACATTAGCATGTTTTTTGTGTGTGTGTTAGACAGAAAAATATTACTTAAATTCTAAGAGTAATACTCAAAGTCTTGAGTGATGAAAGAAAACGAAAAAAAGTAATAATAAAAATTAGTAAGGCAGAAAATATGATTTTAAATTCAGTTCTTAGGGTAACATTTCTCTTATTACGAAGTGAATAATGTTAAAGGAGAACCTGAAACTGTTGAGAATCGGGATGGAAACGTTCCTGAGATCCCCTTATTAAAATTATCTCCATAAAAATTCCATCTCAAATATATAATAAACATTTATTTAATAAAATTAAATAGTTGAAGTGACCTGGAAAACAAAAACATTTTAAACTAAAGAAAATAGGAACAATTTATATCTAGTAGACAAACATATACTTAATGTAGCTTATTAATCTGTCATTTTTGATATTTTACAAAATTATTTATCTTTTCAGTCGCTAAAAAAACTTAAACTGTTTTTGTTTAAGCTTTGAGCCCAAAAAAATTTTATTGGCTTCAACAAAATTAATATTTTTAGCTGCTACATTTTTAATGAAAAAGATTGCAAAACCGTTTTACTTGATTCATCGTTGATAAAAGATAGCTTTTAATGAACGAACCGACTAAACACACACTGTCAAAAAAATTTTTTAATCCCAAACATATATTTGAAAATTTAAGGTTTTGTGGAAGCATAAGCTGGATACCCACGACAACTTTGTAAGGAAGGAATTGCCGACATGCATAACGTCAATAAAATCGAGAATTATTTATAATCATACGGAAATCGAGAATGAATGCGACATTTGAGAAAGAATATTGCCCTTGAAAGCAATTATCTCGTTTACCTTCGTATAAGGTTTGTTACGACTTGTAACTTTGCTGTAGGAAATTGTACCCGATACTTTTTAAAAACTAACCCTTAAACACATTGCATATTCAAAGATTTAAAGATTCAGATAGATAAGCTTAGAATGGTTGAACACTAAAGAGATTTATTGACGTTTTATCTGTCGTGTGAGTTTCAACTCTCTAATGTTTGACACGAAAAAAAAGAAAACGTGAGTTTTTCCACTGCAGTATTCTAACAACCAAGTATGATAGTATATTGTTTTTAGTTTTAATCTTAAGAAAAAACGAAGTAGAATATTTTATGTGTAAGCAATTTCTGTAGTGGTGATAAAGTCGAGAAATGCAACACACTTGGCAGAATTTTAGAACTAAAATAAACAGCGAAAGCGCACACAAAAATTGGCCTCTTATTATAAATTATATATTTAGAACAGTATTTTTATTGTGTTTAAAAATTCTACTGTACTTATTAAAACTTGTTTTTTAAAGATTGTAGAAGAGATAAACAAGGGGAGGGGGGAATGTAGGCATTGCTAATTTTTTTTTCAGTTTCTCTTAAAGTCTTAACATTTGTATATTAATAAGTTGAATATCAATAAAAAAAATGACTTAAAATATTTTAAAGCATTTTATAATTGAACAAACGAAAGAAATATATGGTGATATATAAACTGTTACAAACTTGCAAATAAACTACTGTATAACAGCTTATGTTTTCTAAAGTTTTTTTTTTTTCAAATTAATTTTGATCAGTTCGAATAAATTCATCACTCATTCAACTGTGAGTATAGTATGTTATATTTTCTAATACTCACTTAATTCATTATATGTTTAAATTTTGTTACAATAAAAAATACTTCTTTTTTTTCCATTTTCGAGTATTGCTGTTCTTTGGTGAAATCAGTATAACGACGGACCAGTCCTTTTTGGACAAATTTTTTATTAAAATTTAACAATAAAATTAATAGTTCAATCATAAGCACAGTTATTGTGGGTGTCAACGTGACAGTATTTACCCACGTCCGTTATTGCTGAAAGTTGTTCAGCTTCCGTTACAGTTATTGTGGGTGTCAGTGCGACAGTAGCTACCCACGTCCGTTATTGCTGAAAGTCGTTCAGCTTCTGCCTAGTTGACCGGTTGGAGGCGCGCACATGCGTCAACAACTGCTATTAGAATATAACTAAAAAAATTATTTTTTTCTTCTACATAAAGTATTTTGCGAAGTAATTGGAACTTTTGATAAGGATTTAATTTTTTACTGCTATTATGTAAAGAAATTATCAAACAAGGATGAGTTGAATACTGTTTCAAAATATATTTTTTCCATTTTTCAATAACTTATTAATGCAAACTTATGAGGAAACGGTACCCTTAAACTGACAGAATATCAATATCAATATATATGTTACCGTTAAAATATATAATGCAGTTATTTTATAGAATACCTAGTTATTCTATGAAATAACTAGGTATTCTATAAATTAACTAATGAGAGACAGTTAAAGTGTAAAATAAACAATTTATCTAAAATGAAATTAAACTAATGATAGACAATTAAAATGAAAAAGAAGCAATTTATCTAATTTATGCAGAGTATAAATGGTATTTATGGAAACGTACAATAAAATCATTTGTTAGAACAAGGATTACTAAAATGACACTTGGAATTACAAAGAACATTATTTTTAAAACAAAAACATTTTTTGTTGACACACTGGGATTTACACGAACATTTTTTAAATCCCTGACCATTACCTAAACTTTAAGCTGTAGCAACCGACCGGAGCGATATTTCTACATAGGTACTTCTTCGATTTGAATTAATTTTTGTTCGCAGACACTGAACTGGGATCGGGAATATAATTGTTTTATGCGGCCGTTTCTTGTGCCCAATTGGAAAAATCCTTCTTCGCTGTTTTTTATGATGATAGCTAAAATAGATTTGGCATCACCTTTTCCTCTGTCAACTTCAGGCACTGGGATACGGACGGTAAACCCCACAGAGGCTTCAGAATTAGATTTATCCGACATTAATTTCATCTTTTTCGCTTGAATTCCTAAACATTTTTTAGACTTTTCTCTTTCTCTTTGAACATTAAGTTCATTAAAACACAATTTGCAGATTTTTTGCTCAACTTCATCTTCTGAAACATAATCTTCCGAACATGATATATGGACAGGTTCCATACATTTGAAGCAAACTATATCTTCACTGTATTCTTTTAAACAGACAATACATACTTTCGTAATGGGATTATTTAATACGAAGAAACATTCATTGCAGTCAAAGTATTTTGTAATTGATCTTCGTTAACCAACGAATTAAGTGCTTCCTTCGGAATGGCAGTTGTTGACAGTTCAACTCTAGCTGCGCAACTAAACATAGCCTCGTAGGGGGACCTTTTAATACCAGAATGGAACGCTCTGTTCTTCATAAACTGGATAAATTTTAACCTGTTACTCCACGAAGTTGACTGGTTGTCTTGCATCCAAGTTGTCAACATATTTTCTATGTCCTGATTGGCTCTCTCAACAATGCCTTGGCTTTGGCTATGTCTTGGTTTGCCGTGCACGATCTTAAGCTCTGACCAAGTTACTTTTATGTCATCAATAAGTTTGTTACAAAATTCTCTTCCATTGTCCGACTGCAATATACATGGGGCTCCAAACAACAGGAATATATCAAGCAACTGTCCTGCAACTTCTTCTGCTCTCTTTGTTTGAAGAGGTCTTAAAACCACGAACTTTGTAAGGTGATCTTGATAAACTAAAATAAATTTATAGTTTCCATCAGGTTGTGATTGAAAATCTATGAGGTCAACTTGACATCTTAAATTCATATGTGAAAAAATCATGGGCTTAACAACACCACCTTTTCTGCCCGCTTTGCGTTTTTGTTGACAAAATTCACAAAAATTCAGGAAAATCTTAATATCATTTTGCGTAATATTTTTGTAACGACGATAAAGTTCTTTTATCATTCTGTCTCAACCACCGTGTCCAATAGATAAATGAGTTTCGTACAAAATGTCAAAGAATCACTTGAGCAATAAAACATTACATCTGGTGTTGCATTTATTACTGGGACTATTAATTTTTCTACTCCTTGAACTTCAAGGACATCGTAATGTTGAAGTAACCAATAATCACGTGGCACTTTCTTATCTGATGTTTTAGATTTCTTTACATCAGCTATCAAACTTAATAATTTTTTCACGGGTGAGCAAAGAACTGTTCTCTTTCACATCACGCTTTTTTAGTAAAGATTCAAACTTTTCTTTCACTGTAGCTTTTTTTTCGTTATCACTTAAAGAATTCATTGTTCACGGCAATTTAAGGTCTTAAAAATAATTGCACTTTAACGTAAGCAAACTAAATTAACGTAATAACCAATGACTAAATTATAAAACTTAAAAAAATAAATGTATCTCAATACCTGATACGTGGAAACTGTATTTGACGAACAGCAGCCGGCACTGTACGCGTGCAAGCAATCAAACCAAACCGACTATTTTTTTCGGGGAACATAACCCTCTCGGGCTTTAATCCCCTGTGAATTGGTTATTATTTGAGGTGAGACTGAATTTTGGTTTTACACTTGCCCAGAAGTTAAGATTTAGATATTAAGATAATAAAATAAAATTACAGTGCAATAGCTTTTTAGACAATATTAAATTAGTTTTGAAAATGCTGAATATATATTATTAATATTAGAATATCACTAGTTGAAGTACTAGTGTTGTTAAAATTAATCCAAAAGAGAAGA
Source organism: Nephila pilipes (assembly GCA_019974015.1). NCBI lineage: Eukaryota > Metazoa > Arthropoda > Arachnida > Araneae > Nephilidae > Nephila > Nephila pilipes. Next base: position 1,964,110 of record BMAW01066861.1, read on the forward strand.
TGGTTGAAATTCATGAGTTTAGGCTTAGAATATTGCAGCAATAGTCTATTGGATTCCTGCTTACTTGTTCAGTCTGGTCGCAGTGAGAGCGCGCTCTGTGATTGGTCGATGGTGTGGTGTGTTAATTCTGTATATATAGGTGGGTGCGTAGCGGTGAGATTTTGTGAGGAGTGTGCTTGTGTTACCAGTGTTTTTGTAATATAAGGGAAATTAAAGAATTAAAATTTCTCGTCGTCTGTGTAGTTGTGGGTTGTTTCTGAGTGGGGTGTACTTTTCTATTTCTTGAATGGTTTTATTGCTCGAGGTATCAATTTTTTGGTAGAAATTTCCTGATAATTTTTTAATGAAGTTTTTAAGTGTTGGTAGTTTAATTGAGTATTTGATGTCTGTGTTTCTCATGTACCAGTGTGCTCTTACTATCATTCTAATGGTAGAATTTTGGGATTTTTCTAATAATTCTAGTGTTGTGTCAGCACAATGAGACCAGACTGGGCTAGCATAGGTCAGGATAGGTCTTAGTATCAGGGTGTAGATAAGCAATTTATTACGTCTACTTAATGTAGATTTACGCGAAATAAGGGGGGAAATATTATTTACTGCAGAATTATACTGCTTTTTAATTCGTAGAACGTGTTGTTTAAAAGTGAGTTTTTTATCCAACGTTACACCAAGATATTTGGTGTTTAGAGACCAGGGTATATTTTTGTTTTCCAGAAAAATGTCTGGTTCTATTTTTCTGTAGCTTCTGGAGAAGAAGACGGCCTCTGTCTTGGAAACGTTCAGGGCTATTTTCCAAGTAGAGTACCATGCTTCTAGTTTCTGTAAGTGTTCGTTTAGTGCTTGGCCTATTTTTGGTGAAAAGTAGTGTCTTGCTAGTAGCAAGTAATCAATTAACTGGAATGAACTGGCTCCAACACGCTAAACAAATTCTCTCCCTATGGCCTGGAATAGTTCATAAATGCAGTAGGGGTGGAAGGTAAATGTATTTGTCGTGCGAGATGTATGATATAGATTATTTTACACTTTAACGGGCTGCAGATCGTTATTCTATGAAATAACCAGTTAAACCATGAAATACAAGAGAGTTTTAAGCTTTAATGGACACGATTAGTTATTTCATGGAATAACTAGGTATTGTATAAAATAACTAGATATTATACTTTATAATATTTATACTAGGATTTCATACTTTAACGGTAACATATATATCATCTTATTTTAAATTTAGAACTTTTATAAATTTATGCACAATCTTTCATAGTTCCAGCTGTATTATTTAGCGCATTATCTTAACTATCTTTCACAGAGTGCACCATATTATTTCACTGACTTTTAAAATTTTTGAGATTTTTTTTTTTTTTTTTTAAATTTTAATTTTTCACGACGGTCATGCATTTACAATTCCAAGTCTTTTTTACTATCAGTATAATGTATCAGATTAGTAATTAATTAATTCAAATTTGTAATTAGTCATTAGTAATTAATTAATTCATGGAATAAGGATTTGATACATAATTCCTTTTTAAAAAACACCATAAAATTACGTAAAACTGTTTTTTTTTTAATTGTTTTTCGTAACGTCTGATAGAATAAAATAATTGCAAAGCTGTAAATAACACTATTATAACCAAACACACACACTGAATTGTGAAAAAGAAATTCGAAGAAATTAAGAAAAATATAACTCAAAAATATTAAAATTTACTGTAGTGAGAATTATAAAACATTAAAATATTTTGAAAATAATTAAAAATTTAAATAATTATTTATTTGAAGATAAAGTTTTTTTTTTCTTTTTGGAATACATATTTTATGTGTGCCCATGGTGAAAATAATAATTTTCTTATAATTATATAAAATTGCTCAGCTCAATTTTGTAAAAATACATCATTTGTCAGTGTAATAATTAAAGCACATATTCTTCCTAAATTTAGGTGATGCAATGGAACATAATTTGAACATATTGTCTTTATGTAAAATCACAAAAATTGTCCATCAGTAATCCTAATATTAGTAAATAATTTCAATAGTTTTCTGTACAGTTCAAACAAATAACGGATACTTACTTATGTGTAAATTATCCGCAAATTGCATTATAAATTAGAAATAAATTTCAAAGTAGTTTCATAGTTTTTAATTGATAAAAGAAATATTGAGCTGAGCTATTTTTAAGTGTGGCATGGTGTGGAAGTTAGGAAGGGGTGCCAGCTCAGGTATCGCTCTCGTCACTTGACCGAGGTCCATCACCTATAGCCCTCGTGTTGCTTCTAGACCGATGATAATAAAACCAAATCAAAATTCTTTTTACCTGAGTATCGTAGCAAGAAAAAAAAGTGCCTTTTTCACTTCTTTTCCGAAAAAATACATACATTAAATATTAGATAAAAAATAATAGTTAAAAATAAACAAACTATTATTTCTACGATATTATCGTTACATTTTTGAAGCTTTTACAGAAGCGATTTTTAAAAATATCATTTTGCGTATTTATCAATTAATTACCCAAACAATGGCATTTTTAATACCAAGTCCTCCATTTGTTGAGCTTAGATATCAGTTTCATTCATCAAACTGTTTTCGCCAATATAAATGAAAAACTAATGATAAAATTTAATGGAAGCATTGTTTTTTAATACTTATGATTTTAAGAGCTTTAGCTTAATTATAAAAAAAGAATATGAGGTACCGAGAAGAAGGAGGGGGGTGACTTTATTGAAGATTACATTCATTGTCGATTGATTTTATGTTTGAGGAATGCATACAAAATTCCTTCAATTATATCTTTGTATTTTTAAGTTATTATTATTTTTAATATTATATATTATTAATTTTAATTTACTTCTGGGCAAATATATGTCCCAAAATTCAGATTCTCAATAGATTTCCTGCGAGATCGGGTGTAAAAATCAAAAAAGTTAAGAACAATTTTATTTGCATTTACAATATTTGCATCTGCCCATTCCTCCCCCCACCCCAAGGAATAGCATTTTCTAAAAGCCTTCAAGCTGATTCATCCCCTGTAAACTTCCGCTGCACTGTGTATGGACTGCGCCAAAAATGTTAAATGAAAGCAGACCAATGATACCATTTCCCCCAAAATATGTGGTCAGTCTGTTGCGGCCCCTTTAAGATCATATATTAGCCTTACCCTTAGGCTGCTTTGAGGAAGCGATTTCAAAGAGGAGTGGGCTTGAAGAAGGGAAAGCTATTTTAAAGTATAAAGGTGTTGGGGAGAGTTGAAAGAGGATGAATCAGCTGTTCTATCGCACTGTTTAGCTCTCCTTTGAAGGAAGAAGAATTAATAGGGTATCAGTAGTTAAAATGCTCTATGTTATGGTGAGATTCAATGAAAGTAATTTTCACAGGATTGATAGGGAAAGCGTGATTCCATTGCTGTGTGCAAAAATAGGCTAAGCTTGGATAAGAGGATTTCTGTTGGTAGTTCGTAGGAGCGTCTAGAAAGATAAGCAATATGAGTGTTAATTTGGGGATTCGAAGGTCTTTAAGGATGGCCATGTTTCTAATGTATCAGTCGGGGGAATCTTTTCCTTCTTGTCGGAAGGACTACTTCTTACCGAATCTGACTCAGCATTGTCAATTTGAGTGGTGGTTGTATTGGAGTGTTTCTTGATAACTAGTAAGGACGTAAAATATACCTTCTTGGAAACCCGAACTTTTTCTCTTTCTTATAGATTCTCAAATATTTTAGTTACCATTAAAATTTCTTCGTTTCCCACCTTATTAGAGTAATTGAAATTGATAAAAAGAGAAATTTAAATTATCTAGCATGTTTTTGTATCACTTGGTAAATATTTTCTTAAAAATATTTAACGCGTATTCTTAATAAAATGTATCTATATATATTTACCAATAGATATTTAGAATGCATTCCTGTTTTGCTGTTATTTAAGAGTAAATGAATAATATATTCTTATTTATTCTATTTTACGAAAACTTAATAATAAATGTTTATAAATATGTAGACAAAACTTTTCTTAAATGTGTGTGTGGACAGTTAAGACAGAGCGGATTTTTTTTTTTACAAATTATCAACTTCTGTGCGAAGTAATTTTTGTGATCGGATGGTGATTAGTACCGGGGAAAACTCCTGATTACTTCCGCTTTTCAAAAAGCGTCGCATTTTAACTATTTTAATATTATTTGTATTCTGAATTTTTGTTGCCAAATCTGTCAGTGGTACATTAGTTGGTATTTCATAGATTAGGAATCGAGAAGCGAATCCTTCCCAAACGATACTGGCCTTCACCGGTATGTTTAACATTTGTTCTACTGCGAGGATTTGTGCTGCGCATACAGTATTAGATGTACTTAATTTTATTTTACCATTTCGTGTGAAAGATATATTTGTAATTTTTTCATACCTAGAAATTTTCCATTTTATCTCTGTATGTAGGTATTGTGGATTTTATTTAGGAATAGGAGATGACTTCTGTTTATTTTCCAGAAAAATTGTAAATTCATGTATTTTTCTATTTTACGCCCTTATTATGAGCTCTTGGTCGTTTTTAGGGCTCCGAAAATACTTAGAATTATCTAAATTTATCCCGTCATTCAGTGTGGGATTGTAATCAACCAAATCCCACACACTGAATGTGGAGTGACTCAGTTTGAGTCACCTCCAGATAATATAAAAATTGGTCAACTTACCAAAATCCAAAGAAAAAAAGATAAATACGAAAACCATTTTTTCTTACTCTGTGCTGGAAAGATGAAAAATGACTGAAAAATTATAGTTAAGAAAAAAATTCTCTTCCTTATTTCTTCAGTTTCAGTTCCACATCATGTATACAACGCTCTTTACCTTCTACAACGCTCTTTACCTGCTGGACCTAAGCCGACTAAGCCGATAGTCATTTGACGACACGATCCTAAAACACTGATTTACTTTGCATTCTTTTGTTCCCAATACTATTCCGTCGTAAGTAATCCTATTCCAGGGTCGAATAAAATAGTATTCTCTTCCTGTTGCCCTTATGTTGTTGTAGAATTTTGAGTGTTTCTTTGGGAAGGGGATATCTGTTCCTTTTTTCCCTCTGCATAATTTTCATCTTTTCGCATGTGCGTCTAAAATGCTTCCGATCCATTCCTCGCCATTGTGATTGTCCGTTTTCACTGATCTCATATTTCGATTTGAATTCCTCCGTATATTTTCTGTTCTTTTCATCGGATTTTCTTTCGTTATCACATATTTCATTTCGACTCTTTGCTTCTACTTTTCTCTGGTTTTTTTTTTTTTTTCTGCCTTCAAACTGTTCTTGAAGCAATACTTTTTACAATTTTCTCCGACATTTCCTGTCTTTTCAATTCCGTTTTATCTGCTTTTTCTTTCTCATCGTTTAAAACATCTGTGTCATTTCCTAGTTTCTCCAGATTAGGTAAATTAGAAATTTCTTCTTCTTTCAACTCTTCTAATTCTCCTTCTCATTTTTCTCCAATAAAAATATCTTCTCCTATATAATCATTTAAGCGTATCTCGTCGGTCATTTGAAGTTGAGTTCTTTTGTCCTAAATATTTCAAATCTTCTTGATGTTCTTGTTTTCCATTCTTTTCCTTTTCTTTTTCCATCATTGGTTCCGTTCCATTCCCATCTTGGCGCAATACTTCATCTCGTTGATTCTCCGACAGCTTTGCTTGAATTCCTTCCTTTTCAACATTTTTCTTTTCAAAACCAACTAATTGCTTTAAATCTTCTTCTCCCTTCTTTTCCTCTTCTTTTCTCAGCATGGTTCCCTTTCACAATCTTCTTGACATGGTGATTCTTACAGTGAGACCTATTCTTCTTCATGGTGAGACCTATTATGCTGTATGCATCCTCTATCTGGACGGCTGCTGCAACAACACATTTAAAACGACTGCACGTCTTTCAAAACATTTATCTGAGGAAGATCGTAAATGCTGCTTGGTTTGTCTAAAATGAAGTTCAGCATAAGGATCTAAAAATTGAACCCACGCTTGATTTTATTTTCGATCCACTAATTTTTTCAATAGGATTCCTCAAATTCCCAATGAGTTATTTCGAAACATGCCGGCCTATTCTGCCGAAATACCATCATTAGCTAAAAGACCCAGGGCTGCTCTAGGTCACTCATACCTGCATTTCCCAGTATTAAAAAGACTAAGAACTCAATAGTAACTCATCGGGTTTTGTATCCTATGCGTTACTGCAGGACTCTCATTAATCTTCTTTACAAACCAATGCTACGCTATGCACTATCGCGTTAGCTTGCGGTAACTGCCTTAAATTTTAATCTATATTAATAATTATTAAATTCACATTTTAATTTTAATATCAAAACTTTAGTCTAAATTCACGCATTAATCATCTTCATTTCACTCGTTTCTGTCAGAAACTCGCGTTTCTAAAATACGGCATCGAATACTGGAAATCTTTTATTATTAAATTTTATTAAATTCTAATATAGCCCCTTCTCTAAATTCCATCAATCTCAGAGAGATAGGAAAAAACTCAGTTTTTTTACATGTTCCCTAATTCTTCACCTCCAGCAACTATATTTGATTCTCACACACCGATTCCCGGGCGTTTGCTTCCTGATCCTATTAAGTTTTGATTGCAAATTAAGAAATTCTGAACCTCCACTTATTTAAAGTGTGTTAAAATAGTAATTCTGACGAGGAGGTAAAATGTTTTCCTTCAAATTAGGAACTTCGTAAACTTATGCCGTTCCCGTTGTCGTAGTGTGTTCAACTTCGCATGGCGGAAGAGTAGGAAACGCGGATTTGGGCAACAAAAAAGCTACGATTTTTTGGCTGTTACATGAGCGCGTGAACGGCATATGAAAAAACTTGAAAATAAAATGGGTGAAGTTCTAGTTTGAGGGGACCACTTGGCGAGATTTTAAAATCGAGATAAAACAGCACCAAAAGCGGGTTTTTCAAAATCCGATTTCACTATACTCTGCTTCACCTTAACTTGCCAGCACTGATAAAGCTATGGTGGGGGAATCACAGCCGTCATAAGAATTCGGATTGCACTGAGAGAAGGGGGTGACTAATAATCGACGAAATTAGCCGAATTTGGCAAGGAAAGAAAAATGCGCAATTTTTTTTAATTAGAAGTACGCATCGTTAATTCTATTAGCTGATTTATACACCCATTTAATTTACAAAAATTTCTATCATGTTTTATATCTTCATCCAATCCATTGCCAAGCTTATCTCCAAATAAGCTTTATGAATCCTTATTAAAAAAAAAACGCTTGTGTATTATTATCACATTTTAAATAGTTAAAAAAAAAATCCATAAGGTGGTGTAAAATACCAAACCAACCTCAAATAAATATTAGGGAAAACTCCTTCCTTAGCATTTTGCTACAATCAAACCTACTGTTAAATTAGAAGAAGAGATTTCATAACTGCTTTTAATTTTTGTGTTTTGCTACATTCGACTTTCAGAATGTCCTTCAATCACCCAGGTCTCATCCAAATAGAATACTGATGCTTTAACTCCCTAATTTTTCTCAAATAATTTCTGAGCCACGAAATGATGTCTTATTTTTAAGAAGCATAGTTTGTCTTTTCTTTTTTTCAAATGAAAATCTCATATATTTCAATATCCTATACATCGTAGTCAGGCGTATGTTTCTAGGAAAAAATATCGGTATCATCGTTCAATTCTTTCAGAACTTTGTCTAACTTAGTAATCTCATTTCTACAAAAAAAAAAAAAGTATGAATTTTTTGTCGAAAACATGACAATGTAAAGTCATCATACTTTGTTGGCTTTCTACGCTTATTTACGGCACCGGATTTTTTTTTTTTTTTTTCGGGAGAACTTAAGGAACTTATTGCCTTTTCTTTTTTCAAATGAAAAATTGTTCTTTTAGAAACAGTTTAGAAACCTATTTAACGATCTGATTGATAGATTCTCGAGAGTTTTCTTATAGAAGTCAAGAATAACCATTCAATATGTTTCTCCAGTCTCCACTTCGGATTGATTTTCCTCGCTTTGATGTTGTATACAATGATCGGTGAAATTCCTCCTTCAGTCATGTTTAGAATCTCAAACAAAAACGAAGAAAATAGCACGAGAGATAAGACTTGTAAGTATGAATGATAGCAAAGACGCAAAGCGATTGACATAGAACCAGCTTGAAAGTGTAGAAAGTTCGCTAAAAATGTTATCTTGAAAACTGGTTTTCAGCCAAACTGGAAATCCATTACGTCACTGTTGCGATTATGTTCATTCGCTTTGTTAAAAAAATAAATGGTTTAAACGTATTATTAACTTAAAATATATCCTTAAAATCATAAGTTTTATAATATAAGATATTTTTTAACAAACTTCTATGCATTTTTTGTTAAAAATATGGTATCGTGTCTCAAAGAGAAATTTCGAAAAAAATTGCTAAAATAAATAAAACAGAAAATCCGTTACGTGTACAAAGAAAACAAATTGTTTTTAAATGATCCACTTTTAACGTTTTTAACGGACTAGCCATTTTCAAGATGCGTGACACTGCAGGGATAAACAGCATTCGTATCCAATCTAAACCAAACCAAACCAAACCGACTATTTTTGTCGGGGAACATAACCCTCTCGGGCTTTAATCCCCTGTGAATTGGCTATTATTTGAGGTGAGACTGAATTTTGGTTTTACACTTGTCCAGAAGTTAAGATTTAGATATTAAGATAATAAAATAAAATTACAGTGCAATAACTTTTTGGAAAATATGAAATTAATTTTAAAAAATATGCTGAATATATATTATTAATATTAGAATATCACTAGTTGAAGTTCTAGTGTTGTTAAAATTAATCCAAAAGAGAAGATGGTTGAAATTCATGAGTTTAGGCTTAGGATATTGCAGCAGTAGTCTACCAATCTAAATCTGTTTTATAGATAGGGTTGCAATAAAAAATTTACATAGCTACCAACTTGGCGATCTATCGTCAAAAAAATTTAATCGCGCCAAGTCCCTCCCCCCAAATAGGAATTAACCATAAAATGAATTGGATTTTTATAGTGAATTAACCATAAAATGAATTGGATTTTTATAGTGAATTGGATAGCCTGAAATATTTTCCACTGTGCCGCAGCTTAATTTTTTTTTTTTTTTTTTTGGTAAGCGTTGGGATATGATCCTGGATGTAGGAAAAGGCAAGTTTTGATGTGTAGTGGAAACAGACCGCTCCTTTGAAAGCGGAGAATACTGATAATATAATCAAGATGGTTATATTATCATAAAGTGAATATAAGTGTGAATCTTAAGAATGTAAGTGTGCCTTGCACTTGAATATTTTGATGAAAGTGTACCCTGCATTATTGTATTTCATCATGTTGAAGAAAAAACATGTTGATCTATTGCATTTTTATAGTAATGAAGAAAAATCATCATGCACAATTAGATCAATAACTTGAAAGAAACTTTATCCTCAACTCTTGGATATAGCTTTGAAAAAGTGTATCCTACATTTTGATTAATTTTGAAACCTATATTTAACCAATAAACCTTTTTGAAAGGAATTCCATTGTTCTATACATATCTGTGAGATTAGTGCAACTTCGCCCTGGAACTTTGGATCTCTCTTTCGGTCTGAAGTGGAAGTTGGAAAATTTGCACTTGTATCCTGACTGTCTGGAGTTTTTGTTGTTGTTGTCGGATCCTGTCTCGCATTCGATTTTGCCTTGCTTCATGTATTCAAGTTGTTGCTGTTGTTGACATCCTGTCTTTGGAATCAGAGAAAAAAATAAGTGTCTTTTGATGAACAATTAATCTTCTATAATTGATAAACCACTGTTTTGAAAATGTATTATACCATCCTGATACAAATCGATAGTCTGTCGATATTTTGAATTATAATTTAAGTGAATTTGCTTATATCACTCTAGTATCAAATTCAATGTTATATCGTCCAGGTATTATTATTATGAGAAATTTGAGATTCATATAAATTTCAAGGTTTCGTTTTCTTTGTAATAAATTGATTGAGAAAATGCTGATTTTTGTGTTTACAAGGAAAATCTGTGCAGTTACTGTATAGTTTCGTTTAAATTATACCAATTTGATAATTTATTAACTAATAATTCTGTGTTATTATAGTGTTTTTACGAAACAATTTTAGAATTCATAAATATGTCATAACTATCTTTACAAGAATCTTGGATGATTTTGTTTTGAAATGTAAGAATTTTAAAATTGCTTGCTTATTATTATTTAAAGTGTTTTGATTTCATGCGAATATTTTTATATCTTTTTTTTTTCTTTCGAAAAAGAAAACAAGTTTTGTTCTGGCAAAGTTTGAGTATGAGATTTGTGCTCGTAAGTGACACAAAACTCTTAGTTTATTTTAGTCAAATTAGCTTCCTTGTGTTATATTTTGCTTTCCCTCAGAAAATGGTTAAAATAGTAAAAAGAAAAAAAAAAGGAGAACTTAATGAGGTTGGCGGAAGAATTAGATTTAGAAATTACTCAAGATATGAAGATGATAACATTAAAACAAATTATGGTTAAAGGGAAGTATCAAGTGCTCTTCGGGAAAGCCTAAGAGGTGAAAAAAGATCGCATAAGTAGAGAAACATAATGAATGACTTCACGTTATTGTCGAAAACGAACAGTTAACCAAAACCTAACGGATTCAAACGGAGAAAGCAAATTTAAACATGAATGATGAAATACTAGTTTTTGGAACAATTTACAATATTTAAGCGTTAGTAACAATAAAAAAATGAAAATAAAGATTTATAAATCATTATATTTATAAATTATGATAACATATTTTATTACATTTAGAATCAAAATTATGAAGAATAAAAAATTAAAAAGATTAATGCTAAATTTTTGACGTTGGGCTATTCGCGATTTTCTCTTCACTAACCTTGGGGACTTTATAATTGAGATTGATTGCTGGAAATAACAATTTCTTCCCAACCCAAATGAAACGTGATTATGTTAATTAGAGGGAGGTGGAAATAAAGTGAAGTGATTCAGATATGACGGTATACAACCAATGGGAAATTCAGAGGATAGAGTGCAAGTGGGATTACCACTGAGTGTATTCCTCGCAAGAGATCGATGATATCAAGAGTTGTTACTGGTGGCAACTGTCGCAAAGGATTTAGCAAATCAAGGTAACCTCGACTGGAAAGCGTTTGGTAAGAGTGTATTATTGTAATAATATTTGAATAGGTAGATTAGTCCAAGAACCCCCGAAAAGAACAAAAATTCCTTAGGCATTATATTACAGTAATTGATAAATAAATAGTTGTGTTAGATTTGATTGGTGTGTCCTTGCGTAGGTTATTGACTTCTAGAGTTAGCTGTATTTGACTTTATTATGGCACAAGAGTCGCGTAGAAGTGATTCGCCAAATTTTATAATTTAAAATTAATTATTATTTATAAATAATTATTTATAAATTATAATTATTGATAGAGAAATATGTTTTACTAATTCATGAATATAAATAATTCTTATTATTTATAAATTATTAATTATAAATAAATCTTATTAATTTCTTCTTGTGTATAAATTATTAATTATTTATAGATTGTAATTATTTATAAATTATAAATAGGAATTATTTTTAAGAATTTTAGAATTCCTATTTATAAATAATTGCTATACATACGCAACTAGTTCCTATATAAATAATATTATACTCATGATAATAATTTACTTGCAATGCTTTAATCTCTACATTTGATAGGAATGCTATGAAAGAATTCGACAAAAATGCACCTAAAATAAAAGCTAAGATGTTTAAAAGCTTATTTGGACTGCTGGTTTTATGCATATTTCGCTAAATGAACCTCCACCCCCAAAGTGCTAATCGAATTGCTTTGCATACCTGTCCACGTAGCTACTTTTTTATAGAGCTCTTCAGTGGGATTTGTGTGAGCCCCAATTGCAGGATCTTTAAAGTAAACACTGTGGTTGACAGTGATCCGATCTTCAAATCCGATGCGCATTCAATCTTCTCTTTCGGCATCCCTAAATTCCCATCTTGCGTTTCCTTTTTCTCAACCAAAAGTATGTCATTCTTGCAAAACGAACATTCCTCTTTTTTCACTATTAATCGTTTATTCATGCACCATTCATTTTGCTCATTTTTTACAAACAATAATTGAAAAAAATGAAATAAAATAAATGTAAATTGCATTTTTCCGATATTCTTAAATTAATTTTACCAACAATCAACAAAACTATTGAACAACAATCCTTGATCTAACAAAAAAAAAAAACACCCCCCCCCCCGGGGGGGGTTAAAAAGAAATAAGTATCTTATATTAAAAATATCGTTTTCAGTTTTTTTAAAAATCACTTTTTTTTTACTAATGGAAATCAAGAATAGAGACCACGTGACATATGTTATTTTTTTTCAAAAAGTCGAGATATCAGGACTAACTTAACCTGAAGCGCCACATTTAAATCGCTATCGCACACTAAAGTCGCAAATCGCCAAGGAGCACCTGATGTTTCACGTGAACCTAAATGACTCTTAAGAGTGACAAATATGAAGAAGAATTCGTCAAATCGATGTTTGAGGAGTTTATCAAAGAACGAAAGTAAAAAGAAAAGGACATTCAAGAGTGGAAATGGAAAGTAGAATTAGATTTGGGAGAAAGAAGACGGAGAAAAGAACTGAAAAATTGGACAAAAGAAGACGGAGAAAAAAACTGGAAAATTGGATAAAAGAAGACAGAGGAAAGAATTGGAATTAGACAAAAAAAAAAAAAAAAAGGCGGGGAAAGAATTTTGACCTAGGAAAATTTAAGTTACATAGAAATTCAAATTAGGTATGTTCAAGGGCCCCCAATGGAAAGTGCAAAAGTCTGGAGTAAAGAAAAAAAGCAAGTTTTTTTTATATTATTATGGTATGAAAGAAGATAACTGCCTAAATTGTTAGCACTATTTGAGGGTCAAACTAATAGGATATCTCTCTAAAAGGAGCTTTGGGTCACATATCTGTTGGGTCTACCCCGAAAGATATCACGCCGATAATTTAAAAAGAAAAAAGTAAAGGATTATGATCATGTAAAAAAATTATTGTTAAAGAGATTTACATTAACTCTTTGGAAATTCTCACTACTGCTAAGTACATACCAGAAAACGTACTTGGCAAGACTTTTATCATGAACTTCGGACTTATTTTAATGGATGGATGTCGGAGTTAAAAATTGAAACCTTCGAGAATTTGCGGAATCTTATCATTGAAGATAAGATGAAAAAACGTTAATCAATTGAGTTCAAAAAACACTACTTGGATGTGAATAGTTCAATATAAACTCATCCAGTGAATTGGCTGAAAAATTAGAAGAAGTTGAAGATGTGAGAAAAACATTTCGACCTAAACAGGTTAATGTGTTTTCGAAAAGGAGATATGAAATTAAAGGAACAAGTAGTTTGGAAGTTTGAGAAAAATCCGCGAAAATTTAAAAGTTCCAAAAAAAAAAGTAAACAAGCCTGAGAAGAAAAAAAACTGAACATAATTAGATTAAGGATTTCGAAAGAAAAAAATAATTTAAATTGTTTTAGTATAGCTCTCTTAATCATTTATTTTCATGTTGTCAAAAGCTGAAGAAAACTTCATAACTTGTAAATTATGTCTCTGAATGTGATGCGAAAATAAAAATTTTTTGCAGCTCTATACTTCTCATAGAAAAATCTATGGTACCAGTACCGAAATCCTTCGCGACACTGGAACTATGACTAGAGAACACGTATGGGTTCAACAGTCTTTAGATGCTAAGTCAACTTGCTTGCCACAAGTCGATATCAGATGAACTGTATTGGGCCATTAATCTTCTTGGGAATAGGACCACTACTCTCTTCAAAAATGAAGCAAATGTTTCATTACACTAAAGGAATGCAGCTCAAACAAGAAGACGGAAATTCATAAAGAGAAGGAAAAGAAAAAACAGTAAAAAAATTAGCTAATTCATATGGATGTTATTTACATATTAATTGTAGGAGGTATGGTTGGTACTTCCCAAATCAGTTCAGTGTTTGAAAATAAAGTTATTGCACCAGATAAAGACAAAGCTGTTGATGCTGATATCAAAATATTTCTGTTTAGAAAGACTGATAGTGATTGTATGATAAATGCTGTATTAAATGAGGTTGATATTAATTTAAAAAAGGCTGAGCAGGCAATTTTCATCGTATATCGTATATCTTATCGTATATAATATTGGTATATTGGGTTCTCCTTATCTTACCATAATTACAGATTCTAATCTGCAAGCAGTAAAGTATATGAACTACGGTTTATAGGTAAAAGAACTGTGCTTGAAAATGTTTTAATCTCTACTTCAGTAGTCTTATTTAAAACTGTACTATTTTAAAGTGTTGATCAAAATGTTAGTTTAAGAACAGAATGTATTAAAACTCTATTTTATGATTATATGGATATTAAGGGTGATACTAACAATTTGGATGGAAACTTTGCTAGTGAGGAAATATATAATTTAGATAGCCTTTGCACTCAAACTCCAGTGTCAGCTTAGGATGGAACAAGACTAGTACAAGCTGATGAAGCTAATTTTGACTTTGACGAAGGTAAATTAATTTATATCTATATTTCAACTAAAAATTCCGATGATATTTATGTTATCATATCTGTCACAACCCAACGAAATTTCAAGGTTCCGAAACCAGAATTAAGTAATAAAAATGTGTCACCTAATCTATCACCTACTATTTGCAATGTTTATGTGTAATTACCTACTATTTGTCTTCAGATAATGTAATTTCAATGGATATAGAATTTAAGGTGATTAAAACTCTTAATGGCATTTTTCATGAGAGAGAGGATTCAAATGAAATACAAAGAAAAGCACATGATGTGCAAAATTGAGTTTTATATACCAACTTTTGAAGTCGAGAAAATTTCATCATAAAGTCAGAAAACTACAAATTTAAGTGAGAATGGAATTTTTGTGAATTTAACAATAAAATTTCCCAGAAATGTAAGACATCTTTTTTCACTGTGTGCTTCTGTTAGCAACTTTGGAAGGAAAATTGCTAGGAAGAGTTTTATAAAATCTGACAAACATTCTGAGGATAATGTAGCTGGAAAAATTGGTGCAGTTTTTTTTTTCGAAAAATGAATCAGATGATAAATTATCAAAACAACAACTTTTTGTTATCTCAGTGATGATGATGGAGCTCCAAGTGTAAGTGAAAATGTAAATAGTTCATTGGCAGTAAATTTACTGAATAATCTACAATGACTGAAAGCAAAAGATAGTGCATAGCTTCGAAAACATTAAAGAAAAAAACTATTTACAAATAATTTTATTGTTATATGTAGAAAAAGGGTCATTATATGAAAATGCTGATGTACTTAATCGAAAATCACAAAAAATAAAAATTAATTTGTGTTACAAGTATTTTCCTGAATTTCAAATTATATTTTTGCATTGTAAATATTTTCATAATTGATTATCATTTGATTTATCATTTTTTTCACATTCATGTATGTGTAAAAAATTTCTTATGCGTATGTATAATTACTCATACTTTTGGTTTGGACATGATAAAGATTAGTGATGCTGTAAACGTATATTTTGATTAGTTCAACGCGGATGACTTAAGTAGACTTGAAACAAAAATATAGAAAAGAATGATATAGTAAACTTATACTAGTTTTGAATATTTTTCTTTTCTATCTCACCAAGTTGTGTAAGTAAATATTTGCTTTACTTTATCTTATTTTTTTTAATGTCAATCCCTTAAAAAATGTAAGTTTTTATTGAAGTGCTTTTTATTATAATAACAAAGTGTCAAAAGGGGATGAATGAGACGAAGTTTGATGAGTGCTTAGCCCGGCTGGGTCCTGACCTCCTATTGGAATGGACTTTGTGAGCTAGCTTTTCTTTGTTTTCTACGTTTGCCCAGATGCTAGAAATTTACGTTCCACTAGCGATATTTAGATTTTACTTTAAAAATTGTAAATATGTGTGCTTGGTAAAATGTAAAGAAAATAATTTTTGGAGATACTTCCGTTAAAGACGGGCCTTCCAGCGTGGAAGCAACACTTCGAGGTGGAGGGGGGAGTTGACAGTGAGTTGTGAGATTGACTCGCTGTACTTGTATGTTAGGCTTACCGGCTAGATGCTGACCGTTTTGCCGGTCTTATTAGTTACGTTGGAAGTTATCACAGTTAGAAGAAAGACGGAATTTCGATTGGCTCGCCGGGAAGTGGAGTGGGTGTTAACTAAGTAAGATATTTTTTATTCTTCTGGTATGATAATTTGGAGAATATCTTTCAGTTTTATTGAGGAATTTATTATCGGAGTTATATATATTATTACAGAAATTTTCGGAAATTTTTGTAATGAATTGTTTTCTAAAAGGGTAATTTAGAGCAGTTTGCAGTTCAACATTTCTTATGTTCTATCTTGCGCCGGCAATTTGCCTAATGATAGAATTTTAACTTTTTCAATTATATTTATGTTTCTTAATGGGAAGGAATAGTGACTCCATGATTAATCTGTATATCAAAATGATGTCACGACTTTCTGCGAAAAGCAAACGTTAAAATTTTTTTTTCTCGCGCTCAGTCAGTCTGTTCAGCGTAGTATGGCCAAAGCGAAGGGAAACATGGATTTGTGCAGTAAGAAAAAGTAAGGATTGACAGTCGTTTATATAATGGTTAAAAAAATTTTTATATGTATATGTGTGAGATGAAAATAAGAATTAATAAAAATTTTGTCGCAATTTATCCTGTGGAATTTCAGTTACTGCTGAGAGTTCGAGGAACAGCGATAACTGAAGTTATTTTTGTCCATCGATAAAAATAGGTTTCACTCAGAATTCTGTCATTTTATTCTTCTACTTTTGATTTTTTTTCCTGATAATATTTCGAATTATTTACTTCAGCTGGACAATTTCGACTTATTATTTCAACTCTAACATTTCATGCTCAGCCTGCATAGAGAACTGTCGAGCATGAGCCCTCTTTTCTGAGCAGTAGTTTTAATATAATCTTTAAAAGTTATTTTACACCATCCAAGCAGCACTTTTAAGTGCTATTGTGCGAAGGCGAGGACTATTTTCTTAAATACTGCCATTTAACACCATCATTAGTGGAAAAGAGTAAGAGAGCAGAAACAATGAGACCCAACCACCATTGCTGCAGTAAACCATGGACACTGGAAATCTTTTAACCGATGCGGAGAAATGCGATCGCATCTCTCTCTAGCTGAAAACACTTGCAATACTGCGATGTAAGACAGACATTCTTCAAATGCCTAATTAAAATGAAAGATAATAATACCAACACCAGAATTGTCCAAGCCTACAAGGACCTGGAGGAGGAAAGGAAAACAAGAACTGAAACTGAGATGAAACACATCGCAAGTGAGCTTGCTTACTTGCTCTAAAAAGAACTGTCCACATAATATAAACCAAAATCTAAGTAACCTAAGAAAATGCGTTGTGGATACTATTATTAGTCAATCAAATTTAACTCTTAAAAATGCCCCATGCCCCAAACTCTATTAATGAAAGCTTTAAAACCTAAAATAATTCTGAAAATAAGAAATATAAATAGAAAAAATTTCGAGGTGTCAATTAAACTTCTCTCATCCGATCAAAAATAGCTTTTCTCTTCCAGAGAAGGATGACCTTACTGCAGTTGAGAAAAATCTCCCTCTCCCACCTCCAATTTCATCCTGCCATGCTGAGATTTAAAGCAAATTACAATCTCATTCTCTTGTAATTCAAAGATAGCATCCTAAATCGACTACTAAATTATCGGGAGAATATATTAACGTTCAACTAGTTCAGAAAATGAACTTCGAGTCACAGCTACCTTCCTAAAAGATAAAGTCGAAGAATTTTACATAATACAACCTACCAGATCTCGTCCTATAAAACCAACCATCAAAAGAGTTCCAACAATTACTGACATAGACAAAAGCTCAGCCAAACTGAAATAAAAAAAATACGTCATTGAGAAGTAGCACAATTAACTCAAAGAAAAACAAATTCTTCCCCAACCACTGTTCCTAGAAGAAACCAAAAAACGCTGAAGGTGCTCCAGACATCATTGAACTTAAAAACTTATTATACATATCAGTAGTTATAACATTAATTACCAGTTAAGACTAAGATGTTAAAGATATGGTGAAAACCACAAAACGGTGAACTTCAATAACAAAACTAAACCAGATAACCTTGCATATATCAACAGTAAGGTTTTTCACAATGGTACCTGACAGGATTGCTCCAGCATCCCTAAACCGAATCCCAAGAAAGCAAAAAACAACAACCAAAATATCAGCTCAAAATACCAATAGCTTCTGAAATCTTAGAGAAAATCTTTTGCTTGTTAACATTACTGAAGATAAACTCCAACAGGTGGTAGCTCTCAAAGGGAGATCCAAGCCGTCAAACCTAGAAATTCTGAGACTGAACAACCGAAATTAAATTCAAATAAAAAATACTCCTCCCCTTGAAAGCCCCCCTCCCACAGACACCAACATATTCGCAGCCGAAATGCAAAATTTTTTCAATACTTTTCTTATCATACAGAATATCTCACACAAAAGACGCTTTTGAAAAGCTCGATATATTTTACCAGGGCATGTGTCCAACCTCTAATTCTGGATAATGGATTACAATTGCTTCGGCCTTAGAATTACTTCCTGTAACTGATGCTGAGTATAGCCACATGCAACTGAGCTACGGGGTCTTATAGATTCCCTGTAACATTTCCCTGATATTATTTTATTACTAGAAACACACCTGAGACCAGGCTGAAATTTTGAAATTTCTAACTATACTACATTTACATGCAATTAATTCTAACTATTCTACATGTACATTACATACAATTAATTAAATTCATACAGAGAGACGAGCTTCTATTCTTATTAAAAACTCTATACCACACTATTAAATTCCTACTCCTTCTCTTGCAGTGATCGAGGGAACTATTGCTAACTACACACTTCTGGGAGAAGATCCATTTCTAATAGCATCGATTTATATTCCACCTACTTTTAGCGTTCCTAACTCCATTGAAGACCAAGCAACAATTATTCAACTTGGAGATATCTCATTATTTTCGGAGATTTTAATGCCCATCACACTACTTGGAGCAGTTATTATAACATCACAAAAGGCATCGACATTAAAAACTTTTGTAAATATACTGACATTTATAACAAGGCCCTGCCCACAGCAACACGCTTTGGATATAACTTCGCTTCCATCCTTGACTTTGCCCTCGAGCAAAATTTTTATTGGCTGAGCGAAATTTCCTCATAGTGAACTTTCGTCAGACCTCAAACCACTCATTCTTTACATCTAAACTACTATGCAATTTTTTTTGTAAACAAAAGAAATGTTTCCATAAATTGGGAGTTTTTTCGATATTTTTTTTAAAATAGAAACACCACAATCACATTTCCACAAACTAACACAGGGTTAAATTCGAAAAGCCTGTCTCCAGTCTAACTAAAAAACTCATTTTACCATTCACTCAATCCACTCCAAACCAGTTAGTCTTGACAAATTCAACTACAACAGCAAGGAACTCAGAAAACTTTTTAAAGTACTATTAAAAATCATCACAAAACAATTTTTTTTCTCTTTCTCTTATACCTGAACATTTACTTAAATCCAATTACTTTCCCCCTTTTCTCTAGACTACTTTTCTTTTTTTACTTATAACTTAAACCTTACACTTTTAAAACTCATAAATCATATCACTTTGCTTTTTACAAACTATCATTCCTTACTTAACTATTAACTTAGTTTACTTTCTCTTAAATTTCATATGAGATCAGACATACTTTTTAATAACAACAACAACCTCGTTTATTCATTCAATAACAGTTCCTCTTGCCTTACCTTGGTAATCAGCACAGATTACCGTTAACACTCAATCACCCCACGTCGCATGTCCTCCTGTTTACATTTGTTCGCTCCGCTCGGAGACTCATCTGATCTGATCTGAGGGGAATGTATGATATTCCACACTCACCCTTTACAAAAACGCCCTCTTCAGGCGGACTTTATGCGAGGGAGATAACAAAACACAAAATAAAGCCACGAAAACTTGCAATTTTATAGGATCCCGCTGATAAAAATAGCCTCAACAACATTCAAAATCACATTAAAAGAAAAGTTTTTGCCTTTAATTAAAAAAAAGAAAAGAAAAGAAGACACCTGGAACGATACTCTTCTTGCGTTAGATACTGAGGACAGCACTGCCTAGGGCAGGGATGGCGAACCAATGGCACGCGACACAATATTTTGGGTACGCCACCGATCACAAAGTTTACTATGAAGCATATTACGGACGAACGAGAGTGATCCTACGCTACGGAGTATTTCTCTATTTCAATCTTATCGACGAACCAAATCCAACACTTCGAGATGAATATCTTTTTCACATTTTAATAAATAATACACGCGCATAATACTTGTTAGAATCTACATTCCCTTACAAAACTTTCATTACAAGCATCATTCTATTACAAAACTTTCGACTGCACTTCCAACAGAAACAAAAAAAAATGTTTTTTTTTCTCCCCGTCTTTCGCCGGAACCCTGGCGCCCTCAAACATCAAGTTTCATAACACGGAGTGTTCGAGCGAGGGGTCGATGGCCAGGAAGCGCACTCGTTTGTTATTGTAGTTACATCGTGGATTACAATTGCTAATGACGGATTGTTTATTTACGCATAGCATAATAGTCAATTTCGTTGACACAACTGTATTTTAAAGTTTATTCGTTTTTTATTTACGATTTTTAACTATTAACAAA
Source organism: Nephila pilipes (assembly GCA_019974015.1). Taxonomy (NCBI): domain Eukaryota; kingdom Metazoa; phylum Arthropoda; class Arachnida; order Araneae; family Nephilidae; genus Nephila; species Nephila pilipes. The sequence goes on from BMAW01066861.1 coordinate 1,984,873, forward strand.
AGGTGCAAGATAATAAGTGTATCAGAGAATTTCAAACTTGGTGGACTGAGAAATATGGCATGATTAGTAAAGGCGACAATGCGGTGTGTGCTTTATGTTCTGGAACAGTGTTATGTAGAATATCGTCTGTAAAATGACATTTTGAAACAAATCACAAATTCGTTAGTGACAAAATTGAACCAGAGTAAAAGGAATTAATTGCAAGGGCTATGAAAGACAGAAATAAACAGTCGACATCTATGACTAAATATGTTGGCAAAAATTGTCATACGAGCGCGGCAAGTTACTCGGCTGTGAATGTCATTGCTCGGCATAGTAAACTTTTTCCAAGAAGGAGAGTTTCTGAAGGTAGCCTGGTTAGCATGAGCGTCCTCACTTTTTGATGATTTCAATAATAATGATAATTCAGAGCATCAAAGATACTCCTCTATCTAGAAACACAATAAAAGAAAGAATCTTAAAACTGGCCGGAAATGTAGCAGATCAACAAAAAATTGACATTAACTCCGCTCCTTTTATATCACTATGTCTTGACGAAAGCACTGACGTCTCTAAATCTGCACGTTTAGCTGTTTCTGCCCGATATTCCGTGGGGAACGACATTAAGGAAGAATTAATTGCGATAACATCGTTGCTAACAACTACAAAGGGCACAGATATTTGTACAGCTGTTAAATATTCGCTTGCTGTGAAAAAAATTGTTTCAGTAACAACAGATTATGCTCCAAGTATGGTGGGCAAAAAACTGGTTTCATAAGTTTATTTCAAACAGATGTAGGACATTTGATTTTTGAAATCCCCTGCATCATTCACCAACAAGCCTTGTTTGCTAAGAGTGGTTTACATCTCTTGATAATGTAATGACAGTAGTTCCAAAAATAGTCAATCTCATTTCTTCGCAGGCTTTAAATAAGCGAAAGTTTGATGCTTTGTTAAATGAAGTCACCTCGGTGTATAATGGCTTACTGATGTATAATAATGTTCAATGGTTGAGCCATGGGAATGTACTTCAAAGATTTGTCGATCGCTTGGAAGAAATCAGACTGTTTCTGCAAAATGAGGAAAAAATTGAACAATACCCACAGTTGTTGGATGTTATGTGGCTTCCAAAATTGATGTTTTTTACAGACATATGCCAACATTTCAATGAAATGAACGTGAAGCTTCAAGGCACAAATAAAACAATTATCGTCATGATAGATTTCATTTTCTCATTTGACGCTGAACTGCAGGTTTTCAGGAACGTTATTATTACAAGAAACTACAAGCATTTTCCAAACTTGAAAAAAAATATCAAAGATTTAGATAAACATATGGAACCGGTTGAAGAAACAGTCACTGAAGAATTTATTTCTGTAATTGATTCTTCAATCAATGAATTTTCAGCGAGATTTTCTCAGTTCAAAGAATTATCGGAAACACTCAAGTTTATTATTTACCCTGATGTGACTTCTTTTGATAAATTGAACTTATCCCAATTCGAATGGTTGGAAAATGAAGAACTTCAAATGCAGCTGATTGATTTCCTCAAAATGGATTCAAAAAGTTAATTGAAACAAGAAAAGAGTTGAAATTAATTGAAACAGAAAGATTGACAAACAATATAAGTAAGAATGCCAATAACAAAATTTTGGAAACATGGAATTCGTTACCAGGCACATTTAACTGTTTGAAGAAGCTGGCTCGTGCTATTTTAATCATAATTTCATTTACCAATGCCTGTGAGTCATTATTTTCAGAGATGATAACATTAAAGATTCTCTTAGAAACCGTTTGACAGATGATTCCAGTTCAGCATGCGTTCTGCTAAACGTAGCATCTTACAACTCTAATATAAGTTATTTGTCATCTAATCTGCAACAACAGAAGTCACACTAATGTTACTGTAATTTCAATTACGCGTAATTGAGACAATGCAAAATGTATTTTTTTTTGTAGTAAATAAAGAGTTTTGAGTCGATAGTACTTAGTAATATTATTTTCCCAATAATCACGATGTCAAAATTATTGGACGGCACGTCTATGACCTCATTAAACATTTTTTTTTTAAAAAAAGGGCACGTTGATACATAAAGGTTCGCCACCCCTGGCCTAGGGGATGGCCAAAGCCCTACTCAAGATCTCCTGTTTCCAGCATGAAATACTCCGCTGGAGTCCGCTCTTTCTGATTCTGAAAAAGTAAATGTTTTAGCAATTCAATTGTGTTGTGTCACAGCGTGACGACTGTGTTCCCAACTTGTAGCCGTCTAGTGTCCTGCGTAAGAGTGAGCCAATTGGGTCTTGTATGCGGTCTGGAAAGTTATGTCTCTCAATTAGCAGAGTAAAGTAATTAAAACTATACAGTCCATAACTCTTCTTATTTTTTAATTCTAAAACTTACACTGCTATTTCCAAACTATTTTGGTCCTAGCGGCCGGGAGAAATAAGCAGCGATCTGTGTATTAAAATATGTGAGAGGTTTTTTTAAAAATATGTATGACACTGCAATAAACATTTTTAACCGCAAACGCGGTAACAGTACAGGGAAAATAACCCAAATTAGCTGTTCCACTATATATATATATATATATATATATATATATATATATATATATATACATAGCAATATTACAAGTTGAATTGGATATTATATCGAAACTTCAAGTCAGTTCGAGATTTGATTGTTACGGAACTGTGAACGAAGATTATTTTGAAGAAAATGAAATTTCGCTTTCTCAACTCGATGAAGAGTTGCAAAAAATACAGGCAAGCTCAAAAACCTCTATTAAAAAATTAGTTTTTATGACAATATCTCTAATCGTCAAAACACTGATATGTTTACGCAAAGCTATGATTTACTAAGTAATAATCAATTAGAAATTACGTTAAAACTCGGAATTACCATTGCCATTTTTAATGGCCAAGTCGATAGTTTTTCAAGTTTTAAAACACATTTTACTAATTTAATATTGAATAATAAAAATTTATCTGATGATCAAAAGTTATTCTATTTAAAGGACGCTTTACGCCAAATTGAAACAAAAGACGACACATTTCCAATCGTTATTTACAGCGTTAGAGGAAAGATGCGAAAGCAATCGTGCAGTTTTTGATATTCTACATTCACTTTATGCTTCAATTTGAAAAAATAAATTTAGAATTATTTGAAGTTAATTACAGAAACTGTAAACAAAGGTTTAAGTGCATTAAAGGTTCTGAGGATGGATTGTAACGAAATTACAAATATCATTTTTATGAATATTATTTTACTAAAATTAGATAATGAAACCAGAAAGGTTTATAAAATGTCCATAAATACAAAAGAGGTCCCTTCTCTAAATTTGCTCCTCGGTTTCTACAGTTAAGATCAATTGTTTTAGATCATATAAATAAAACTCAAATCAAGAAATTTCTTAAAGAAAATCAAAACACAACAAACAAAGCTAATATTTTGCTGCTTAATCGAAGTAAAATTAAAACCCATATAAAACCTTGCATATTATTCCACACTGAGCATTCATTGAGCAGATTTCCTAAAATTTTGAATTTGAGTCTTCCAAAATGCATAGAAATATTAAAGGAAATTAAGTTATACAAAATTTCTTAAAAGCTTATAAGCATCCCCTGTAATTCAATATTCGTCTGCCGAATTTAGAAAAATTCAAGTTGCAATTCTCTTATACATATACATATTACCATTCAAATGAAACCTAAACAATCCCTTTGAGCGATCAGATTCGGAAGTGATTGAATCATCATAACTCCCAACGGAACAAAAAACAGGGTGTCATCGCTCAACCCTCACTGACTGCGAAATCAAATCAAAGTGGTTTACTCTGTACTCAAAACTTATACATTGATAATCGGTTTGGTGGAAGAATAAAATAAAAATAAAGGTAATATTAGGTTCGGGTTTCTTGTATAAACATTTTAATTTCAGACGTAGCTGAATTATTACGATTAAATTAAAAAAGAATCAACATTTCAAATATTGAGGATAAATCGTGGTGAGTATTTTATAAAACACCAAGGCAAACCCAAAATTATCAAATCGAAATAGTGTTTTTTTTTTTAAAAACGTTACATTATTTTTATTTTGCCTTATTTCTGGATTAATTTCTGATAATCAAATTGATGTATCGAACATTAATTTTACAAGTGATACTTGCTTATTCAATATTTCATATTCCTAGGAAAATCAGTGTATTATTATGATGTGAATTATTTTTTGAGTCGCTTAGTCAGAAAAATTCAGTTCACATGACAGTTCTTTGCTATTGCAAAATAGTGTGTTTGGGTATTTAAGCACAGGATCAATCAAAAATACAGAATCTTATTATTTTTCTTCAGAACAGGAAAATGTATATACAGCTGTCAAAAGGTTCTTAAAGTTAAAATTATTCTCTGGGGATAGTGACTCAGATTAGTTCGAAAAGGAATATTGTGAGGAACTATTTCGTGCTACACTCAAAAGAACCGAAATAGAAAGATATGTGATAAAATTGCTAATGTTAGAGGGGGAGAGATGTAGCTTAGGTATGTTAAAAAACTTTTTACTCTTAAACATTTAACTTAACTACTTTACAGACAAATTTTCTTTCCACTTCTGATTTGTTAGAATTCTTACACCCTCTTCCTTTATTTTTTCTTTCCTTAATAATATACTATTAATAACAATACCTTGATTGTTATTTACATTTCTTTTAGCTTACTTTCACTTTTCTTTAAACTTGATATGAAATCAGATTTACAATTTTTTAACTAATAACAACAGTTCTTTTTAGTCTTTTAAATCCTGTCGCGTTATCTTGGTGATCAGCGCTTTTAGCATTTCAAATCACCACGTGATCCACAAACTTTCGAGTGGCAACTCGCTTGCTTATTTCCACTTTGATACTGACTGCTCTGCACCAAGTCAGATTCTTATCTGAGAGGGTTATGTGAGTAACATCTTACACTCGCCCTTACAAGACGCCCTCTACAGAATGGCTTTAAACTCTGTAGATAACAGGTATTACGAAAGAAATAGCAGGAAGGCATTTAAACTTACTTTTGAAAAGGTTTGTTGAAAATAAAAGGAGGGCATCATTGCATAATGTTTTCATGGAAGAATATCTTTCCCTTGATCATATGGAAAGAGTCATAGATAGTGAGAGATCCAATGATAACTTTTATATTTCCCATCATGCAGAGTTTCGGCCAGAAAGCGCAAGAACTCCATTGTGTTAGACGCATCATCAAAATCAAACACAGTGGAATTTCTCTAAATTCTATATTACTGAATGATAGAACCGTTCAACAAGAGATGTTTTTTTATAATAGCTAAGTCCCGTTTGCATAAATATGCTTTTAGTAGGGATATTAAAAAGATGTATAGACAAATTCTCTCATTGATTAATTAGAGAAATTTACAAAACACGATGTGGAAGCAAAGTCATTTTGCTTCTGTAGAGACTTAAGGTAATCGAGACACACTAATGCTTCAAATTTTTCTTTTTTAAAAAAAATAAATTGATGTCAAAACATTTAGGGCATTTTTTTTAAAATCCATTGATGTATTATTTACAACAATTGGATAAATAGAATGGTCAAAAACTGAATTTTAATATTGTAAACTAACATGGTACGCCCAAGGCATCACTGGCCGTTTAAGACTTACAGATAAAGAAATTTTGCTACTGCAGAGATACTATGATTTGGCTATTCGTCAAAACAAAACATCTCATATCTGATATGGTTAAAGATATATGGTCGATTTATTTTCATAAACTATGAATGTATGCTAACCCACAGCATGAATTATGTGTGTCTACAAAAGGTAAGGACGCTTTTAACATCTTGAAAAACTATTTTGATAAATAATAATTAACAAGGATGTCGTATTAACAAGGAAGTAATTAACGAGGAAGTCATTTGCACAGATAAAGTTTCTATCATAGTAGACTGCATCAAAGACCTTACATCTTTTGTAAGAAAACAAAATGGGAATGTTATCGCAACTACTTGCTTTATCCATAAAGAGGCCTTGATGGGGAAAACATTAAGAAAAGTTTTAGATCAAGATATTCAGTTGGTAAACTTAATTAAAATCAAACCTGTCAAATCTGCTGCTTTTACGTACTGAGGTCAAGGGGTAAAGAACTTACCCGCGTATACGAGTTAAGACAAGAACTTCTTGAATTTTTTGAAGATATGGAGCTTTTAAAGTTTTTGTAACCTCCTTCAGTGTAAATTTTGAATTCCCAGGTTACAATATTTGGTATACACAATCAGGAATATTGAAAATAGCGCACCAAGATGGAAGTGAATTACAATCGCGAAATTTTGCAAAGTAGTTATGTAATGTCTGTCCTTCATCACTCTGCTCTTGAGCCATATCTTATTTATTTATTTTAAGTATTAATGACCAAATACTAATTGAAGCACGCAGGCACAAAACAAAACAGAAATTATCACAGTAGAATATCTAATGCCCATCTCTCTAGGATCTTAACCTAATTCCCAATCCTAATTTATGATTTAAATAAGAAGTCTTATCTTACCAGTTCACTCGCTCTTGATTCAACAACTCTCATCAACGGTAACTATGTGGCTTAATATTTGAAGTAGAAATTTCTTCAATCCACAAAACTAAAAGAAGAATTTCAATTCGAACTACACTTCTCTGTCAGCAAGTCATGTACTTTATCTCCATTCATTTCTATAAATTCTATTTCATTTATCTTTCATTATATCTAAGTCACTTCATTTTACTTCTATCTTCATCTAATTTACTTAATCAAGTTTCATTTTTGTTGGGAATAAATTGTAATTTCATGCTATTCAAATTGATAAAAATCCCCATGGTTAGTAAAGAGTAAATCGTGTATAGCCCAAAGTCTCAGTTAAATGATGCCCGATATGAAAAAGATCAAATTTTGGAGCCAATGCGCATGACCCCACACCTTGCTGTGGCAAACAATCAGGATGTGGGTATTGTGAAAGATTCATAAGCGTAACGATTACATTCCAACTCTAGAAGGACTTAAGTAAACGAAGAAGGCCAAGTAGACGTGAGGAGAAACATTTCGAACAGTTTAGTGAATTTGAGAGGGGCCTGATCATTGGCATGAAAACCGCAGGCTGGTCCAAACATCGTATTGCTAGTCAGAACGATCGTTCGAAGTGTGCCGTCAAAACATATTGGGAGCAATGGACACGAGATGGTATCTACGTGTGGAGCGATCAGGAATACGATGAGGCGAGATGATCGAAGAATTGTGTGGTAAGTGCTCGTGACTCGTTCCATGATATAATCAAATGTAGGACTGCCAGTTGTTTCACAAACCATTTCCAGGCGTTTTGCGAAAGCGAATCTGCATTTAAGCGCCCTTTTCTATGTACTGTCGTTAACACCGAAACATATTGGCGACTTCGTCTACAGTCATACCAAGTCAGAGCGACATGAAATGCCACAGATTGACTAAACTTGGCGCTTAATGATGAATCCCAGTTGGTTTTGGGGACAGATGATAACCGCGTTCGGGTGTGAAGGCACCCTGGTGAATGCTAGACCATGTTGTAGCATGTATTGCAGCAGGAAACGGTTTCGACGCCCTTTTGAAGTTGCACTGTATTTGCCTAATTGTACTCACTGTATTTATTTAATTATCTCGATTTGGGTATCAAGTGAATCTCTTATCTGTATAATTATGTGTATTATATATAAATTTCAATTCATTACGATACTTCCTTCTTGGTGCGTTATTTTCATTGTTCTGGGATGTATTTCAACATTTTAGCATTTTGAATGCTAGCATGCAAGGGAATTAAGAAAATATTTTCACAACCAATGACAGAAGAAAAGCGTTTCAGAGAAATCTGCATATTTAGAAAAGAAAATCTATTGAAGGTAATTTGGAAATGTTTTCATTTGAAAATAATGCCTGCATAAATAAAACACTTCCAATAATAGCAGAACATTTAACTAATTTAGAAAAAAATCGATTTCTTATTTTCCATCATTTAACACTGAACATTACTACTGGGTTACAAACTCATTCGTGGGAACTTTAAATGATTTGATTTAACATTAGCGGAAAATAAACTGGTAACTATATCCATTGAGTGTGGATTGATGATTAAATATAATAAATTGTCCCTTGAATTCTTTTGGATTCCTATAAAAGAAGAATATGCTTCAATATCTAAAAAAAGGCTTTATATATTTTACTACTACAATTATTAATATTATATTTATGTGAATCGAGATTTCCTACCCTTACCACAATTATGAGTAAAAAAAGAGGAAATCTTTATTACATTGACAAAGGAATGTAAGTTTGGCTTTCAAATATCTGATCCAACATTGAAGAAATCGCTAGGACACATCAGGATCATGTTTCTCATAAATATAGGAATGTATGAATTTGAGGTACGTTTTATTTCGTTTTTTATCACAATATTTTTTCTTGTAAAAAATATTTGACTTAATAATTATTATATATTTCTCAGAAATTTATATATAATGCTCCTAAAAATTTTCGTAGGATTTTAAATTTGACCCAACTTCAAAAAATTTTAAAATCACTGTTTTAGAGATTCATCTAAGAATAAAAACAAAATAGTAGACCGATGTGTGCTACGTCAGGACAACTCAAGTGAGTCCTCATGGATCTTTTGATCCACAAAAAAATTCTCCTGATCACGGCACCAAATGATGCAAAACCTCTTCTCTTAATTAGGATATTTATTTAAAACTAATAATTTTGAGATTCACACATTTATGATTAATTAACTAGACCAAAAGAAGGGATCACCCAAGTATAGTGGAGAAAAGAGGCTCCGATCATAGATGAGAATTTAGATTGAAGAACAATGACTCAAATGAAAGACTCTCATTTGGTGTACTCATTAAATTTACTGAAACAAACAATATAAAAGTTCACATAAACTCAATTTAACAAAATTGGAGGAGGTTAAAAGTTTTTTCCAATACGTAAAAGTGTAATTCAAGTACTTTACTTAGAAAATGTGTTTTGTGTATGACTCGGTAGTGTGATATGTCTATGTTAAAGTGTCCGTGACAGTGTGTGGAGGCATGTCGAATGTCGTAGGGGAATGTGTCCAATTCTTTGCGAACTTTATATTTCAGTATGCCACCAGGACGGATGGAAGACAACCATAAAGAGAGAAAAAACGCCCTTTTCTCCTGCAATTGCTATTTACCTTGATGAAGGGTTACCGTTCATTGACCCTTCATGGGCTTTTCATGTGTGAATCAAAGTTTCCAAAAGGGATTATCCCAAATTAAAATCACTTTTTTCATAATTGTGGGACCAATCCTGTATCACTTTACATAATCAATACATTTAAAATTAATCTTCATCTCGCAAAGTGCCTCTAATAGTAACCAATTTTTTACAATGAAAAGGAGGATGAAAAAATTTAAGTAAAAAGTATGTCGTAAATAAATGAAGCATTTTATTAATTGAAACAAAAATACATTAATTATGCTTACATCCCTTTTAATTATTTAATTAAATGAGTATTTTTTTCATTAAATGAATATTTTTTGTCAACATATCATTTTCTAACAATATATTGGAAATTTCGGAGCAAAAAGTATCTTTCAAATTGAATTTTGCGGTAAGGGCTGCAGCTAGAGTATCAAGATTTAATCTTGATTTCTCACTTGTCCAAAAATCATTACCAATTGGAAAAAAAACCTATTTCAACTGTTGCAGTAGTTTCAGGTCAACACAACGTTAATTCAACAAAAATAGCTAAATTTTCATATAGAATTTGTTTATTTTTGAAATGGTTAAATATTTCCACCCATCTTTTATCAGTTTCAACATGTTTATTTTCCCATTGTTCTAATTAATCAGAATATAATATACATTCAGTCTTCTAATCTCTTCAAACAAACAATTGTCATTGATTTTAATATCAAGCATTTCTTTCGATAAAAATTCAACCCAATTTACTTAGGATCATGTCAGAAAACACCATTGAAAACTGCTAACATATTTCCTGTGATATTTGTTTCAGACCATTCTTCGATATATTGGAAAGATGTTTGATAAAAATTCTTCACTTCCACACTCCACTTTAGCACACTTTTTCATTATGCTCGGATTTGATTCCTCTAAGTTTGACAAGTTTCTTTTTATTATTAAAGGAATAAATTTTTCTTCAAATCGTGATTTATAATAAAGGACAAAATAGTTCAAAATAAGACTAACTTTTGAAGTTGAAATATGTTCACCTTCAATCTTTTGAATCATTTCGTAGAAAATAGATGCCTCTCTCTCTCTCTCTCTCTTTATTTATATACAAAATACATTAATATAACCGATAATTCATACTTGGAAAAAAGATTTCAGAATTCTGGAAGTTTGTCTAAATTTAAAAATTATAAACGGAGAGACTCGAATGTTTACAAAACACGCTTTATAGCAGAAGTTACAGTGAGCTATCTAACTTTTGAATACCCTAACAGTTTTTTGTTTTCAACATTTGCATAACAGTTCGATGCGGCATCTTTGAATAGAAAGAACAACAGATTAATTTTAAAATATCGAAAAGGAGGTCAAGAAGGAGAACACTTTTCGAGGAAGGATAGAACCTACAAACGGAGAACTGTCCTCCCTAATAGAGGACGGTTGGTCACCTAACTAATAGTTACATTAGTATACTTATTAGTGTTACCTTATGAAAATTTAAGCGTTAAAATTGTGGTAATTTAATTTTGTCCGCAATTTAAGAAATATTTTGAAATTTCTAAAATTAACAAATTCGGAACTCGGCGAAATTTAAATAACATTACTTATGAACGCATGCATAAGTTAGCAATTTTTACACACTGGCATTTGGAAATAAATGTGCCAATTTTGTGCCGATATTTTTATGAAATTGTATATTTCTCTATCTAGAGGATTTTAACTAAATATCATAAAATTTTCATTTTTCAACATGTCTGTTTTACAATGTAAAGATTTAACTAAGAAAATCGTTCAAAGTTGAAAAAATAATTATTTTTAAGATGTAGAATACTAAAATATGTATGGGGGGGATTAGCTGATAGAATTCCTGCGAAAGAAGTGCTTACTTTACTAATTTAAAAAAAAAATCCATCATTGACACTTAAGACTGACATTTGCAGTTCACATATATTGGACCATCACCACCATCGGATTTAAATAGTATCAGTGTTAGAATACTGGTTATAATTTCCTCTTGTATGTGTGCCAATAATGATAAAGAAATGAAACATTTTATTACCATTCTATTCGAATGTTTTGCTATTCGTTTTAAATGTTACAGTTTTTTGTGAATCAAATCTGCTACGTGTCTCGAGTTCTTTTGTTTCTGTGAAATGTGTTTGCTTTTTTTAAGCAATTTAACGAAAACAACGAGCATCATTGTAATATATATGACACCTGTTGGCATGAGAAAATTGCGGTGTCTCCTCCCTTTTTGTCTATTTTTAGAAAAACCCCTAGAGATTGTCCCTGGAAAACTATTTTTATGACTTCAGCAAATTGTAGTACATTTTCTATGTGTAAGGAAGAAAGAAAGGTAAAAGTCAACAAAAATATTTTGATTTAGCATTGAAAAAGAAATCTATTTTTCCACAAATGGAACTATAACGAAAGTTATTGTAGAAGGAAAAGGAAAAAGAAAATGCTATTAATTTGAAACATTTTATAAAAATCTTGCTTTCGAAATTAATGGTATGTTTTTTAAGGGCCAAATAAATTTTATTATTGCAAGGCTTTGAAACTATATAAGAAATAAACTTAAAAGTAGAAAAAATGTAATTCCTCTTATTCATTAACTATGTACAGACTGTCCTAAGCAGAAGGGTCGTCTTCTAGCTATCAGGCGAAACAAGGAAAGACACATCAGTACAGGCCGAGTGTACGTGTCATAATACTCCATACCTTTATTTTCGTTATTTATTTTGATTTTTATAAGTGTAATTATAATCCGTTTGTAACTTATTTTTAGTAATAAAATACTGTTATTCTTATTGGATACTATTATTTAACCCAAAACGACTCCTCGCTATAACTGTCATTAGAAAAGGAAGAAGGAAGTCCAACAGCCTTCACATTGAGAGACAACTATATATATATATATATATATATATATATATATTACGTAATAACAAATTAACCACACATAAAATAGACAAGTTTAATAACATTAAAAAATTCTTCAACAACTGTTTAGATCATGATTATCCAATACATTTCTTAAATACTTATATACATCACAATTTTTTTTAGTTTAGTTTTTATTAACGTCACACTAGAAGCAACACGAGGGCTATTGGCGACGGACCTCGTAATTTTGAACCTCGGTCAAGTGACAAGGACGACACCCCCTCTCCTAACATCCACACCACGCCAACGGGAGGAACCTGCATCAGCCCGGCTACACGGCGGTCTTTGGCAGCCAAGGATCGAACCCGCGACTGAACGAAAACCGCCGGTCGCTAGTCCACGACCTTGACCACTAGGCTACCATGGCCCTTATATACATCACAAATATATTAAACATCTTTGCGAATCGTGATCCATTTTCAAATCCACCTTACAACAATAGGTCCACAAAGTCGGCTTGTTAGTGGTCTAGCCGTGAAGAATTTATTTATTTATTTACATTTACACAGCTTACATTTTTACTCACTCTCTGGACCATTATACTCCTTTAACATACAACTTATTACCAACCAATAGTTTGCATCCTTTTACACTTTATTACCAATCAAACAATGATTTAAATCTTTTTTCAATTTATATGGTGATGACGTGTTATATTTTTTTCATTTTGAGTATGTGATATCCATCTTGAAGCTTAAAGAAAATTCCGTCTTACTACTCACATATTTGAATCTTCATTTCTTTGAATTTTTGTAAGTAACTTTTATATTTTGATTTGTTGATAATTTTTAGAATTATAGATTTTATTTTTGTAGATTTTATCGCTGAACTTTTTTGCATCTTTTAATCATTGAACTCTTTTGCAATTTGGGTTTCCCAATTCAGCCTACCAAGTCGCAAAGGGGGAAGGTTGGTACCATTAAACTAGTTTAACTCCGCTTATTCGGTCCTCGGCCCGATATTGCTTTTTGACTTGCTGGGTTCCATATTTTCATTTATTTTTTCTTTCATTTTTACATTTCTTTCTGGATTTGTGTCTTTTTAAATATTTTAAATTATTCTTTCATAAATTTTCAGTATATATATATATATATCATTAAGTATGTTAAAATTTGAAGTTAAAGCACCTGATTTGTGAATAATTCAATTAATGATAAATAATTGACGATAAAAATAATTTTAAATTATTTCTAACTCTTATCACCCCTAACTTGTTTTTTAAACATTCCCACCCTTCGCGGTGAAGAATGTAAAATAATAATTTGTCTTTTTGAGGACTTTTTCTGGGTTAAAGGTGTTATAAGAATTACTGAAACTAATGAGAAAACAGGGGCAAAGAACTGTTATTCATGCATTTTCATTAGGCGTTTATTAGAGATATTATATTGAAGGATATTTTAGCCTTCTTACTGAAGATATTTAAAAGCAGCCTGTTTTGCCGTTACGAAATTTGCAACATTTTTCATACTGTAATATTTTTCATAGGATATAAAATTTACTAATGCCATGTATTTCTTATTTTTGGGCAGATTTCTGATCCTTGGCTTCGTCAATAACACAGTAGATCAAACCTTTTACCTTTCAAATTAGGTCTCGTTCATCATTATAAATTAGTTCCTGGATGAAATAAGTGCATATTTGTTTGGTTATCTTCCCTTTTTTTTTTCATTTTTAGGCATTTTTTTGAATTTAATTGGTTTATAAGTGATTTCGTTTTGAATGCCAAAAAAAATTTTTTTTGGTTGATTCAACAACTTTTAAGGTTTAGAAATGTTTTTCTTGGATCATTAACTTTAGGAGTTAACTCTAATTTCCTCATTTTTTTCTCTCGTCTTAATCGAACGCATTCAAATATCTTTACAAGAATACTTTGATTTGTAGCAAGACTGAAGAGAATCGATAGCCTAAATTAGAACTTTTATAACTGATTAATGATATTGCCGGTATGGTTTGTAGTTTTCCGGCCTACTTCTATCATTTTAAGTTATGCTTTTATAAATTTTCTAAAGACACTCTAAGCGTTTAGCTGGGCAGTACCATTTTAATGAGAATGGCTATTATTATTCTATTGAGAAGTGACATGTAAGCTAATTCCGTTCATATAATTTTCAATCGTATAAGCTTGTTCTCGGAATATCAGGTTGAACTTAAAGACACGAATTTTTGTCTATTGTTAATAAGGTTTAATCTGATATTTTTTCAAAAATATTTTATCAATCAATTTTGAACTGTTAGTTTTATCAACAGATTCCACGGTTTGTTCATGGTTCTCTAATCTGGAAAGGAGATAAGCATTTATCCCATAAGCGAGTCGAACCTCAGCACATCTCCCCCTTGTTCTGTTATCTCCGTCGCACTTTGAACACGCCATTGCTGAATCGTGTGATTTTTGAGAGACAATCCATTGTGTAGAGTTCAGTACGCGCTTATCTGATAAGGAAAACGATCCTAATTCTGGGTACGGAAACTCTTCATTACAATTTATGAATCGATTACTTTCTGGAATATGTAATATTATTACTTTAAACAGCATCAACAAATACATCATACCTTCAGATATGATGAGAATTTTTTTTATAGTTTATATTCACAACTAATCTAACCAACAACATTAATACAGTGATAAACGTTGAACATGAAAAAATTGGTTGACACGAAATAATGCTGAATTTCCTACAAAATACTATGTAATTTCATACAAGTTTCCCCCTTTCATACACACACACACACACAAATCGCCTAACACGAAAAGATTTCCCTGCTCGAAATCAATTACTTTTATTTCGTATTTTTCTTTCGTTAGACTGAGCATTCAGGCCACAGACTGCTGCACCCTAATTTAACAAACCAACCATATCCCACCTCCCACTACTACCAACCAGACAGTTACTAGTGAAAAATCATCTTTAGACTTAAATTAAGTACTTGGGATGTTTTGAAAATAATTTTAATTTTTAAACATGAATGTCGTCATAATATGTCTTTGAAAAAGTAAAGGCAATGTCATTGTCAAAACATTTCAGTCTACCGGTCAGTAGGTTTGACGATTGTGAATAGTATGTTGAAATCGAGGAATTTCGTGATTTTTTTAAAATTTTAAATACATTTAATTTTTTTAATGTGTACAATGACACAGAAATCGGAACGAAAAAAATAGGCTATTTTGCTTAAAAGGAAAATGGAACTTCTTAAACCAGTTGATGAAAAACAGAAATCTGTAGAGTGCATCTAATATGATTGTAGAGCATATCCTCTTGAGACCCAAATTCCACTCTATTGGACATTTTTATTTTACATGTATAGAAAGAATTTACAGTTTTATTTCCTAAGATCAGACACTCCATTATATTGGACAGTTCAGTATTGTCCTCTATTTAGCAAAACTTGAAATTATTTCGCAGGATCTTTGTTCCACAAGCATTTAAAAAAGGCGGACAAGAAGAAAGCAATAATTGAAGGTATGTCAGCTGTTTGAATTTAGCTTCATTATACTTTTTCATATTTTTTTGAATTAAAAATAACTAATATACAATTTTAGATGTGTGAATAATGAAATTATATTAATTATATATTTAATCAGTAACACATGTTTTATCATATTAAGATCCAATGTCCATTATAATAGACTGGCCAAAAATTGTGTATTTTTTTAAATTAAAAAAAAAAACAACGGCTGTATATACTGTTTTGTATTACTTTTTAGATGATTTATCTCAAATTTGGGGGAAACTTGTCAAAGAATATGGTCTTGGTTTTTAAGAGGATATATGTGAATATAAAGGTATGCGAGTATCTTCAAGTGTAAATTTTATCAGGAAATTAAATTAATAATATTGGACGACATCAAAAACAATGGTGTGTTATTTTTTTCCCCATTACTTAACACGAAAAAATATTTCAGTCTCCTCAGTTTTGAGATAAATACTTTTCTCTGTACATACAACTACCATATATTTCAGCAGATAAAATAATAGGTGAATGATAAAGAAAATGCCCCAAAAAATCAGGGTCGTCTTATAAGATAGGTACAAAAAAAGTTACATTGAAATTTATATAAACTAAAAATAAATTTCAATATAACTTTATAAAATAAAACAAACCAATCTCTAATGTATTTAAAATCCTTCAAAACCTCCACATTCGTCATTTAAGGCCAACAGCTCCTTAAGTACATCCTTTCTATTGTCGTTGAGAAGCTCGTCATATGGGTTCCATTCTGTACCTAGCGAGTCAATTTCCGCTTCTTCATCCAGTGTCCCATAACAAAACGTTCTCAGTATTATCCATAACATTAGAAATCCCACTCCTTTTGAATGACTTGTAAGCTATTTATTTGAGGTACACTTGAGTTCGTGAATCGGCAAAAGCTTCTATAGGCAGTGTTGCCAGATGCAAGAAAATAAACTTGTTGGATTAAATAATTGTTTACTTATTAACATCATACTTAGAAGCAACATGATAGATAGCTATTGGCAATGGACTTCCTAATTTTGAATCTCTCTATCAAATTATGATGACGACAAATGAGTTAGAACCTTCCTCTCCAAATTTCCCACCACGTCTACGGAAGGACTTGGGACGTCGATCATATTTAACGTGCATCATCCCCGCTACACGGCTGGTCTTTGGTAGCATTAGCTCTCGAACCCACTGCTCGACTAAAGAACACCGACTGCGAGGCTCTGACCATGACCAATAGGCAACTGTGGTCAATAGACTTGTCAGAGGTCTATTTTAGTTCGTGATTCGGTATGGGCTTTTATAGGCAGTGTGCCAGATGCAAGGAAATAAAATTTGTTCCAGATGATGATCGCTAATCCAAACTAAATTTCCAAGCCTTTCATAATTTGGGGATCGTCATATGGGACAGATGTAAACTAAAACTATAAGACTTCGAAGAAAATTTATACCACATTTTGTCTGAAGGTCGTCTTATCTGCTGAAATATACTGCAATAACGAGGGACTGTGCAAGCAGATGCTTTGTTTCTGGAGGCGGCCAAACTGAGTAAAGTATTTCCGGAAAAATAAATTATTAAAAATATTCTCCTTTTTCTTTCAAACCAATTTATAAATGATGGCTGTGTACCCATTTCTTGAATTAAATTAGATATATTTATGCAGCTAATCATGAGAATTATTTGCACACGCCATGTAACAATTAAATCGTTTTTCCAGGAATATGAAAGTGGTATGATCTTTTAGAATATGTTTCCTCTACATCTTCAATATACTGGTTGAATGTTTGAGCGATACTCTTTACGTAATCTTGTCCAGCTAATCACAGTTTTGAAAATGAAATAATTCATCATTCGTAAATTAGAGATGCTTAGTTTTTGAATACATCAAATTCCTTTTCGGTCCAAATATTTATTGTTATTGATTATAAAATTGTTGTGAAAGTTCATCTGAAAATTTGTTACCAAAAAAACAACAAATCGTTTTTGTCGGTTTTAAAGTCTACATTTCAATTTACATTAAAAAAAAATTCTCTACATAAAAACCCTACAAAATTTCAAAAATGTATTTTTTTAATCAATAATAGTAGTAAAAAAATTAGAAACATTTTAATTATACCCTGATGCTGATTAACACAACGACTTTTCAGATAGAACTCGTGTAACAATTCCGATAAACCCAGTTTCAATATACATTATATACAGTGGCTCAAACAATTGAGGATACACCTTACTTTCACTTGATAAATCCAACTTTTTATGAAAATAACACATTAACTAGAATAGAAGACGTATTTTTATTTTTACGCGTAATAAAAGGGTTAATTTACAGTAAAAATAACGAAAATCAACAAAAAAATATCTAAAATTAAAAGTTTCACAAATATTTGAAGTAAACATAGGCAGATCTTTACCTCAAAAAATTAAGGATACACCAATGAAATTTTTTCGATATATTACATGCATAGATAGTATCAGTATTTTGTTGCATGTCCTTTGGCTTTTATAATGTCCTCCAAACGTTTTGGTACCGATTCGACCAATTTTTTAGTGGTATCTGGAGATATTTTATCCCATTCTTCTTGTAACACTTGCTTTAAATGGGCTTTGTTTCTAATCTGGTGTTTTTGGACTGCTGTTTCTAGTGTGGCCCACAAATTTTCTATGACATTGATGTCAGGGGACTGTGACGGTGTGTGCAATTGCTGTTTACAATGAAAGAGACACCCCATTTTGACATTACGTGCCGTGTGTTTGGGGTCGTTGTCGTGCTGAAATATAAAATTTCCATCTAAACCCAATTTTTGTGCATTCTCTTTAAGATTGTTGCCGAGTATGTCTATATAAAGCTTATGATCCATTATACCATCTATAAAAACTAAATTTCCTACCCCATTTGCAGCCATACAACCCCAAACCATGACGGAGCCACCACCATGTTTAACTGTAGGACGTAAATTTTTTGGATCCAAAGTGGTGTTCGCTTTCTCCAAACGGTGTGACGACCATCGCTTCCAAAAATGTTGAATTTACTTTCATCACTAAATATAACTTTCGTCCAAAAGTTTTCTGTCTTCAACTGATGAGTTTTTGCAAACTCCAAACGCTTTTTCTGATTTTGTAAGCTTATGAAAGGTTTCTTTCTAGCTACTCGACTGCTATATCCAGCATGTCTAATCACATTTCTCACAGTTTCAGCACTTACACTTCTGCAGATTATTCGAGAAGTTTCTGCAGCTAGTTTGACTGCACTCAGTTTAGGATTAATCTTGATATCTTTTAAAATTTTCCTTTTAGCTACATCACTCAGAATACTTTTCCTTCCTCTTCCACTCTTATTTTGAATTAATCCATCGCGTTTAAATTTCCCAATGATTTTCTGGACACATGAGTGACTTCTACCGACAATTTCAGCTATTTCACGATAAGATTTTCCCTTCTTAAATAACCTTAATATAAATTTTCTTACATCAATACTAGTCTCTTTCCGAGGAGCCATTTTCCATTTAAAATTACAGCTTTATATTCTCATAACCAACTTCAAAAGACAGAAATAACAGTTGAAAAAGTTTAGGATAAAATTTCCCAAACTTTAGTAGCAAGCAAAAAGAAATCAAGTGGTAGTTAAACAAAAATTTCATTTGTGTATCCTCAATTTTTTGAGGTAAAAATCTGCTTATGTTTATTTGAAATGCCTCTAAAAAGTTTTATTTTAGAATTTTGTCGTTGATTTTTCTTTATTTTTACTGTTAATTAAACCTTTTGTTATGTCTAAGAATAAAAATTCGTTTGCACTTCTGGTTAAGATGTTATTTTGATTGAAAGTTGGATTTATCAAGTAAAAGTAAGGTGTATCCTCAATTGTTTGTGCCACTGTATATATATATACCCAACTCTTTTTTTTACGTGGTAGATACGTTCCTCAAAAAACGTTAAAAGTTAAAATTTCAGAACACACAGATAATTCTTGTACTACGAAACTTCCACTTTTCACGTATGCTGCAATTTTTTTTTTCCAACAAGCATTTAAGTTCAATAGGCACGACTGTTTGATGACAAAAGCAGCATGTGTAATACAACCCATAATTGTAAACTTTCTCCATGCTTCCACAACAGTAAAAATTTTTTCTTTCACTGAGTCTAATATATATTTAAATGCTTGCTTTATGTAATAGGTGTCTCAATTTCCTGAGAGAGACACTCAGTTCCATTTAATGTGCATTATATCACATGATAAAGGCTCAAATACTAAATACTAATGATATGAAAACTCAATTACCATGGTAGTTTTAGATCAACAGGACAAAATTTCGCTGTTATAAAATTAACTGTCCTTTCTTTTCATTATAAGTAAAGCCATTGTTATCTTTTTTTAAATCAGTTTTTACTAGTCTTATTATAAGTTACGAAAAAATATATCAGAATAGAGACTTTAAAAACTTTTTTGAAAGCGGCAAATATAAAATACTGCTTTTTTACGATGGCAAAGTTTTATCTCGAGTAAATGTAATTTTGAAAATTATTCATTGTGCAAAACAAATTGAAAAATTGTATTACTTACTCCAAATATCATTAATTTTGTTAAAAAGGATTTAAAATTATAATTAGTAAATGCATAACGAAAAATAAATAGGATTATGAAATTCTCTTCATTCGTACATTTGTGATTTTGTATAGTTCAGAAATATATTTCCAGCACCCCATTTTCAAAATTTCACTTTCCACATTTTATTTTTTTTACTAAAATTTGAAAGCAAAAGTTGTATTTGAAACAAAAGAATTTGAAATTTCAATAAACATCGTTATTTGGATGAATATCTGGCATTATTATAAAACGAATATTCGAGGTTTTCGATTTGAAGATTAATTAGAGAAATTACACCGTCTTTTAATCACTTATATTTGAATGAGTACTTTGAGAATAGCTATTTTTATGATTCAATTTTTCAATATTAAACTGTGATCGAGACTCCCTTAGTTAATTAGTAAATTTTCAATTTAATCCGAATACTTTGATTTTTTCTCCATGTGGAATCAAAGTTTTTGCTCCGAATTACAACTGTTTTAATAAAAAGTACTCAAAGTTTTAGAGCATATGTAAGTTTTAAAAATCATTTAACGATACATTTTAAAAAATGAAACATGGTTTTGATCTTTAGCAAACCAAGAATTAAACTAATGCACATCAAGGAATAAATTTGATGTAAAAGAGGAACAAAATCCTGAAGCTTGAAATAGTATAATTTTTTTTCTCTTTCGCTCCTGTTCATAGTCTCACTAATGAGCTCTTTGTGATAGTAGTTTTCTTCCCGCATTTAATCTGATGTATTCGCCCGTGGGTTTTTTTTTTTTTTTTTTTGCGGAAATATCTTCGCCTCTTTAAAAACAGAATGATTCATCTCAAATACGTAAATTATTTTTAAACGCGTGTTTAAATCTCTTGAAACGCAGCCTCACATCATTTGTTTAAAAACTTCGATTTTTTTTTAAGAAAATCGTGCAATTATTTTTGTTTTGTTTTTTTAAAAAAATAAGGATGAACTCCTTCGAAACATAAATTCCGTTGACCCCTTTTTCTCTCAAAATTCTAGATTTCATGACTCACTTTGATTCAAATTGAAAAAAGTGACACAGTTTCAAAAGTTCAAATCATGCAGTGTTATTCCTACCAATACGGCAGCTTATCTGTTGTTTTTTTAAATTCTCAAACCGTAACATTTTTTACAAAAAGTTCGAAGTGTAAGAAAAGTTTCTTGACTTTGAGAGTTTTGCCTCTGTTATTTTCAACTGCGATTCTTTCCCCTTAATACTCCTCATATTTTGTTAAATAAAAGTATCACCTACGATGGTTGTATTTCTCTTTGGGAATTGATTTTTTTTTCTTTTTTTGCAGCCCACTTAGAAACCAACATGAGTATTATTAGCGTCGAAACTCAACTCTGGTTCAGTAGTAGGAAATTAAACCGCACTCTCGAAATTTCCACACTACGCTAACATGATGACTTAAACTTACGAGATTTAACGTGTAATAGACATATTATATATAATGAGTCTTTGATGGAATCAACACTAGAACCCACTACTTGACTTTTCTGCTTAAAAAATACGTCCAGAAATCCATTCACAGTTTTGAACTAGGAAAGAGCTGTCGTGGTGAGGGTGATCAGATTACGGTGTTCATATTTCATTATGATATTTATCACCTCATCCTAATCGTTAAAAACTTAAAAATGAATCATAATTGCTACTTAAAAGAATATTAAATTAAAGCATTGAAATTGAAGAGAAATGAAAGAATTTTGTAACTTTTCAAGGGGGAGCTCGGAAAATAGGAGAATTCTAATGAAACTCATTTTAATTCCAAGAATTCTTAAAGGAGTATTACTAATGAGAAAAAGGAGACATAAAATACCGCTAGACAAGTTATATGTTCATTACAATTTGAATTTAAAAATGTCTATCTCGATTAAATTTAATTTGTAATAATTAATTTTCTGTTTTACATTGTTGCTACTTTCTTCTTCAGAATTAAAAAAAAAAGGCTTCAATAGTCTATTTCATGCGACGCACTAGTTTTCAAAGAACTTTATCCCCCCACTTCCTTTTTCATTTGGAAGAATGACTCATTCATCAGCGAAAATTCAGCATTTTTTTTCTCCTAATAACCTTTATCACAGTTGTTTTCGGTACAAAATATATTGTTCAGAGAAGATATGATAAGTATTCACAAACTCTTTTTTTTTTTTTATTTCAGTAAACAATGTATACAAAATTTCGCCTTGTTTTTAAGTCACTTTGTTTTAAGCTGGGTTTTTTTTTTATTATTATTTTTTTTATCATCTGCACTGTAATTAAACACAAGAGTTTGCTTTACAAATTTAAGTTTTTCAAAATTTAATGCTGATTTTTTTCTCTAGTTATACAGATAATATTCTGCAATTGCAAATTGACGTTCCTAAATATCGTCTTGAGAAATAATGGAAGCTATTCAACGCAAATAATAATTACAAAAATTTCAGATAGCTATTAATGTTTTCTATGAAGTTACAATTATAAGTTATGTACTTAAATTATTGAATGATATTGTATGATTTTTTAAATTCTTTCATTATGTAAATGATTATTGTAAATCGAATTTTTTTTTTTTTTCTAAAAAACAATTTTTAATCATGCCATTCATGCATACTATGATAACTTATTTACGTCTACCTTTTGTATTTGGAATGATAGTATTAGTGATCATGTACCATAATATTTCTTCAGGTTTTTTTTTCTATTAACTTTCTACAAATATCGCAATTATTACTGATGAAAAAACAAAGGAAAGCTTAGTATTAAATTTTTAAAATTCTAGAATCTTTATTTTAAAAAACTTTTAATTTAATTACG
The DNA here is from genome assembly GCA_019974015.1 of Nephila pilipes. Taxonomy (NCBI): domain Eukaryota; kingdom Metazoa; phylum Arthropoda; class Arachnida; order Araneae; family Nephilidae; genus Nephila; species Nephila pilipes. Next base: position 2,007,850 of record BMAW01066861.1, read on the forward strand.
TGATCCCTTTTATTTTGAGTAGAATTCTCTCTCGAGACCCGCAAGAAACTTTACTTTGGAAAGTTACCGAATAGGAGTTGAATCTTTGAATCAAATATCTAAATTTGGTGCTCAGTTTTTCCCCCTGTCTTATAGTGACAAAAATTTCAAACGAAGAGGTTTTAGTTTTATTAACGTCGCACTAGAAGCGACGCGAGGGTTATTGGCGACGGATCTCGTAATTTTGAGCCTCGGTCAAAATACAAATCAAACAAAGAACTGTTCGACCTTTGTTTTTTCTCATTTATTTATTTTTCACATAATTGTTTTTTTTTTTTTATTGCTCCTGCTGCATTTTAAAAACATTCTACTTAATTATCTTATCAGCTGACGAATTTGACCTTAAATCATCCGTCTGCATCACGTTCTCAAAATAAATAAAAATAACGCTTCGATTTGACCTATTTTAAAAGATAGGGCCACTTGCTACTCGAATATAAAGATTCGTCGCCTTTTTTCATCGCTCGAGATGTATAAACGCCTTTCTACCTCCCCCTGTTTCTTTGGCAAAATTGCGATCATAGTTCGGATATTCTCTTAGGTGCCTTTGTTCTTTTGGTTTGATGGGGGGGCCCCCTCCCTTTTCCAACGCAGAAGCATTTTTCTGCTATTCTTCTTACTTTTTCACCTTGCCCTTGTGCGTCTCGCTCTAACGCACGCGTTGTGATTCACACCAGGAACATTCGAGGGAGCATCCACCAACGAAGAACGCAATTTCAAGAACTCGAATGGGAAACGGAATCGATGTTAAATATCCCAGAGTACCATTAAAGCGCGAAATGTGTAATAGAATGATCAGCCTGATTATTCTACTCCGTGAATAAAAATGAAATACGTTAAAATCTCTTAATTGCATTAAAAAATAATGAATTGAAATAACCCGAAGCAAAATAAAATACTATTAGTTTAAATTATAGCACAGAAATAGAATCAGGGCCAAGAAAAACAGAGCAAGTTTAAAGAAAATCAAATGTGTAATAAATGGCCGTGTCACGCGGAATAAGGGGGGGAGGGGTAAATGGAACGGGCCTCAAAGACCTCACGTGATAAGATATGGAAGTTGAGGTACCACTTCAAATGTTTTTTTTTTTTTTTTTTTTTTTTTGCACTAGACCGTGATTCCAAATGGATAGAGCCTTTGTGCATCACCCTAGTACGAAGTCCATTCCTACCCACCTAATCCAATAATAGAACAGAGAGAGGCAAATATTTCGAGATTAAAAGTTAATGAGTCAAAATCACTCCTTCCCCGAGAATCATCTGATACGACGCACAACTAACGATTAAGCTGAACTTGAAATTACCCGAAGTAACTGACAAAAAGCTCAAAACATGTAAATGAGAAGAATTTGAGCAGATGAAGGGACATCAATATTTGTATTGCAATAATATTCTCAGACTCATATCAGCGGAAAAAAAAAAGGAAAAAAGTTTTGGAAAAAAGTTTTAATGATTATTACGTGAATATTAGCAGAGCTTCAGTTTGCGGAAATTGCGTTTCAGCTTTGGAGATTCAAAATGTGATACAGGGAAATGAAAAGATCACTGTCTCCGATTCCGATGATCTCACGGAACTCACGTTTGATTCTGGCATTGTAATTTTCCCTCGAATATTAAACAGAACTTCAATTAACTGAAATTGTGCTCTGCGGTGATGTGTCCCTGACGCTATTTAGATAGTTATGAGCCTTTCCCCCCCTTCTCATGTTCAAATCCGGTTAAAAAAAATTTCAACATACTTTCATCTGTATAATATTCTATCAACTTACATGTTGCGGTTTTTTATTTATGACTCTGCTATGATTTTTGAATGAATTATCACACAAACAATCAATGAGGTACAGCAAAAATTAGACCAGTCATAGTGCATATATATAATCTCGTATCAAACAAAGTGTGGAGGGAGTACTTCCCTTCCCTTTTGCTTTGTTGTATGAACAGGAGAATGGGAAATGCATTGGTCGCTTCTGTGAACTATTCTTTGTTGTTCCTGTTCTTTTGATGAAGTACTCAAACGCAAATACAGTAGCAAACGCAAATAACTGTACGTATTTTAATTTTCAAAATTTAGTCCACAAATACAGACTAAGAATTTGTCAATTATATTCAACCATCGTTTCAGTAAAAAGCAAATTTATGAATCAAATTCCTAATCGTATAGTAATTTTTTCTAATACTCAGGTTTACATACAATTAAACATAAAATCGGTCTAATTCCATATATATAATTTATTTTTGATGAATAATAATTCGTGTGTGTGTGACATAAACAAAACAATATTGCAATGATTCAAATACTACTTTATAAAATTTCTTTTTATAATTTTGAATATTCTCATTCCAACAAGTCAAAATACAAACATTCTGATTCATAACATTAAAATCGAATTTTGTTAATAAACTAGGAAAATCGCAACGCCGTTTTTCGAAATAAGGTGTCATTCTAATAATAAAGAATAAGATTAACTTCTGACTCAGCTATTACAAAAAGTTTGTAACTTAAAATTACAATAATAATGAGATTATTAAAATTCTAATCAAAGCAAAGTGGAACAATGCAAAATTTCAATACTTTAAATTGAATAAAAGTAGAGTTTGATAGTAAAAGTAGAGTTAAAATAAAAGCAAATGAAACTTTCTGACTGCAAAATCAAAAGGAAATGTTGCAAAATTTCGCAATAATTTAAATAAAAGAAGGTGATTCTGTTACAAAGACCCTTCTGCTGACATTTGGCTAAATAATTATTTTTAAAATTCTCCTTTTCTTAAATAGTAATAAAATAATATAAAAGATTTAAGCAAACAAAAATATAATTCGCTATAATTTAATGTATTATAATAACATAAATGCAAGAACAAAATAATTTTTTTTTTACATTTTAAGATAACTATACAAAGATAGAATGCAAAAAAAGTATTTGTATGTAAAGGAATTTCATTAAATAGTATAAATTAATACTTTATATGAATTCCTTTAGCTTTATTGACTGCTTCAAGATCTTGCGGCATAGATTCCAGTAACTTTTTGTGACGGTTGGGTCTATGTTATTCCATGCTTCATGAGAGCTTTATTAAAATTGCTTTTACCTGTGATATGTTTTCCCCCCGAATTTGTGCATCCATAAACTTTCTATTGGATTCATACCTGGGGTTTACTAAACATTGTACTTATAAAGCAACTTTATCCTGGCGACCATAGCAGTATGCTTTGGGTTGTTGTCCTGATGAAAGTGAAAAGTTTGCTCTAAGCCTAATTTTCTTTGATTCTTTGATAAATTAGGCCGCAACACATCAATATATGCTAAAAAGCTGTCCTTGTAGTGTTAGTAAAACTCAAATTTCCTACTCTACTAGAAGCCATACACCCGTAAACCGCAACATTCCCTCCCTCCACAAAGCTTGAGATTTGGGAGTATATAATTTGGATCTAAAGAAGTTTTATTTTTACGGCAAATTTTTCGAATGGTTGATGGAGAGAACATTTGAAACTTACTCTCACCAGATGAATATCAATGTTTTCCAAAATTCCCATGAGTTATTTCTGCAAACCAAAGAAAAATCCAGACGTTTTCTCCCATTTGTTTTACTTATAAATAGATTTTTCCTTGTGGCTCTTTCTTTTAAACCTATAGTACGGTAAACATTTCTCATTGTTACTCTGGTGTTAGAAAATGTTGCAAGAACTTCAGCAACTTTTTGAGCTGAACCGTTGGAATTCTTAGTTTTTTTCACGGTACTTCATTTTGCCATTAATTTATTTGGACTACCTGGTTTGGATTTATTTTTGATGCTTCTAAATTTTTCATAATTTTTTACTATGCTTCAAACAGTTATAAATGGCAATTTAATCGCTTTTCCAGTTTCTGATTTTCTGTTTTTATGAAGCTAAATTATATGATTTCCCATATGTCTAGAGATACTTCTACAGTTTTATTTACCATTCTGAATTACTTCATGAACAATGTAGATAAAATGTCAGACTTCAGAAACTGTATTAAGTTACCAATTATTTACCGCTACTTTGTATAAATAATCTCTCTCTCTCTCTCTCTCTCTCTCTCTCTCATTTCAACCATCAACATTATACCTACATAAGGTAACTTGGAAAGGAGGTGTACAATACTTCTTTAGCAAGAAACTGTTTTAAACTTTTCCAGTGATTATAAACATATCATTTTACATCATAAAAATTTTTTCGTGTTTAACCTAAAACGTACAATAAATATATTGTATTAAAACTATTTTTGTCAAAATTTAATGCTTTTATTTCGTTAAAAATTAAAAATATTGAAGTGTACTAATAATTGCTTCGCAAACTGTAAATTCAAAGAGGTTTCCTAAAGAAATCAGCCACTGTTTGGAACCAAAAGGAAGGCTATTTATAGAAAAGCGAACACAAAAACGAGGATGTCGGAGGAATCGTTTTCTAAACAAATTTCAAGGAACTTAAATCTCAAAAGGAATGAATCGAAATTTCCTCCTGTTATCAAGGACGAGAGGAGAAAACGCGAAATTTGAGCTCGAAATGAAGATTTATGAAGATGCAGCTCAGGACGTCATGTAAATGTTTGTTGTTTGCACGAAGCACTAAACAACAGTTACTTCCCGAATTTGCATTTAGAATTCTGTTTGCCTGCTTTTAAAACTCAAGTTCAAATACTAATTTTAATTATAAAAAATTTGAATGCGGAAGAAATATTTTTCTGTGCTTATGTTTTTATACGCATAATCAAGTTCGGATGAAAAAATTTCATGGGGGGGGGGGGGAAACGGAATGAGAAATGGGTCAATTTTTTCCAGACGATACGTTGGATCTTTATAAATAAATACTCCTAAAATAATTCAATACTCATTGTAGATTAAAAGAACAATGGGGCACTATTCAAATATGGGAAATAAATTTTAAAATCGATATTGAATAAAGACGCAAAATTATAATGAAGAAATAGCATACTTTTTTGTAAAGTGCATTCTTGTTTTATACTTTTTTTTCGTAGATAGTTATTCAAATGAAAATACGAATATTAATGCTATATTGCCAGTGCTGTCTCGAAAAAGAAGAAAAAGTCGAGAACGTCAATTAAAATATATTTTGAAAATGAAGTTTATGTGATATAATTGCTTCATTTTTATTCTCCTTTAAGAAAAGAAATGCTAATTGTTCAACTACAAGAAAAAAATTTTTAAGAAAAAACCGTCTCTTGGGGCTGTGTGACGTAAGACCTAGAGAATGCTTCTATCGTCTACGAAACGGTAACTGTCGAAGGTTCAGGTAGAATCGGCATTCCATTGAAAGAATTAGTTTCGCCACCGAATCTGTCTGGAATGGACCGATTAAGGAATCGTTTGTCTTTCCGACACGATCGTTTACCTTACAATGTATCATATTCAAATGGGGCTGTTTTCCTCATCTTGCTTTTAATCACAACGTTTAATGTAAGCACCGAGAGGTCACGTAGTTCAAAAAGCTTCTCTAGCTCGGTGATTTTCAAAAAGCAATTTTCGATTGCTGAATAAGATAATTTGCATGGTTTACCAGGGAGAGATGGTCTACATCCAACCAATTGCATCCCATGTAACGATCGTGAAGGAGAGATGAGACATCTCAAATTTTCAATATCGAATACGGAAGTCTTGGAACTTTTGGGACATTATCCGTTATCATTTGGACACATCCGCTGACACAAAAACTTTGATTCACTGGTGAGGACTCAGGGAATTTTTTTTTTGTCCGGCAGTATTTTACTTATGAAATAAGACTGAATTCCGCGCATGCTCCCTCTTTCTTTGATATGATTCAATACATTTTGTAAAAAAACTCTTTAACAGTAACTTTTTAAGAGAACTTCTATAAACTAAAGTATTTCATTTATACTTTTCCAAAAACATTTTATGAAAATTCATCCTATACATTTTTATTTCCTAACGCTTAATGCATCCTTGCATCCTTTTTCTTTTCCTTCCATGAGCTATTTTCAAATAGAACTTACTTTAAAGCGAATAAAAAGCTCTTTTTAATATCTGTGGCCCATTTAGCTTTCTGTATTGAGTTTCAAAGAAATCGTACGAGATCAATGACACGAGTTGCTGATTGCAAAGCAAAATAAAACATGCATTCGCGTATTTAATATTCGTGTTTGATTTTCCGAAAAAAGAATAAGCAAATCGCGATCAAATTAATATCAATAATTTTTTGAAAAAATTCAAGAAATGCTGTCACACACATAGAGATAAAATGAAATATGCTCGGCAGAGAATTTTAGATTTTTGATTGATTGTTTATTAACGTCGCACATAGAAGTGAAGTAACACGCGGACTATTGGTGAAGGACTTCATCATTTTGGAAGTTGGATCAAGTGATGAGGAAAACACCTGAGCTGACACTCTTTCTCCAAAGTTCCACACCTCGCCAAGGGAGGACTTAAATTCTCGTCAGATTTAACGTGCATCAGCCTTGCTACTTTAGTGGGGTAAAATTTCAGAAATTCAAGAATTTAGTGAAAATGCAAACTTTTCTCTTTCATTTATAATAACTTGATACTAGCGGAGACATTTTTTAAATTTTTGTTTCATTTATTTTATTTTTGTTTATTTATTTATTGCGTTCTTAAAAACTTCAGTAAAATCATAAAATCTTTTCACTCTATCAGATTTTTATTTTCTATCATTATAATATTCTGGCTTTAATTATTTTTTTCATTTCCTATAGTTTTGTTGTTTCACACATTTATGGTTTTAATATAAAAATCTGAAAGCTACGACTATTCAAATTATGAAGAGTAGTTAAGGCTGTAAATTCATAGTGAATATTTTTTTTAATCAATATTTTTTTTTTTTGCGTTTTATACGAGATAGGGGCATAAAGAAGATCGAAAGTTGTGGCACTCCTTTGGCAGTGAGAGACAGGTCAGCCCTAAATCCAGTTTATTCAAATTCTTGAACAATTCAAATAAATATGTGGAGTGGTTTACTCTTGTTATTGTAATATCAACTCGCCAACTTCAAAAAGTAGTCAGGTTCAGGCAGGCGCGTTCAGTTGCTCGAACTTATGTAGTGCTCCCTTTTCCATTCATACACTTCTTAAACTATTTACATATATTCTTTCACAAGGGGGGGGGGTAGTAAAGCAGCCTAAAAAGTGCCTAAGAGATGTGGGGAAATCAAGAGAGCATTTGAAATGAGGCATTATTCGGACTGAGAGAGGCATTCTTTGTCATACCTTTGAACGATGTGTCTTAAAAAATCATTTTTCCGTGAAACGTCTTCAGCATTTTCACAATAGTGGGTCGTCTCAGAGTTTGCATTTATTGAAAGCATTTGTGTATCGTGAAAAATATCAGGAATGTTTTTCAAGTTTTAATACATAAATTGTTTTTGCTTACAAACGTTTTTATGTGTATTAATATTTCGACAATAACCCCCTTTTATGCAGTGAAACTAATTCTTTAAAAAGTTTTAATTCTTTTTTTTTTTTTTTTTTATCAATAAATACGTTTTATATGAGAAAATTTAAGATGTTTAATCTCGTCCCATAAAACAAGGAAAAAATGTAGTTTTTCCGTTCTTCACACGGATGAATATTCAAAATAAAACTTTACAGGAATTTTACAAATGTATTTTAGTGTAAATTTTGTTAACGAGGAACTAACTAATTAATAAATATAACAATCTTTAAAAATGTCTATGGAGCATAATGAATGGTCAGAAGTACGAATTATTACTTCATATGACGTAATATGAGTGAGATCTATGCATAGCAGAGCGAAAATCATTACGAGAGTTCAGGGAGAAAGATCGGGAAAAAAAACCCCACTAAGCTCGCTCATTGTTGTAGAATTAAAATTTTGTTTAAAATGCAACAACTGATATTTTCCCAGGTTCATTTTTTAAAAGATCATATGCTCATTCCATAAATTTATGAATATCGCGTTATTTGGCTTGATAGATTTCTCAATAGAACGATGTTCAATTTTTTTTTAAAGCCGCATTAAAAGCTTTTATGCTTTTTAGCTCTATTTTCGAAAATTCGCTAAAAATCTATTAACTAATTTACACTCTAAATTAAATTTAGCCTTTATAAAAAAAAAACTTAAATCTCTCAGATGGTGCAAAAATCACAATCTTGCGACATATCGTTCGGGAGCTAAGTAGTATATATTTATATATAAAGTTTCAACATTATTCATTAAAGATAGATTTTTTTTAAAAAAAAAACTTTGAAGAAAATTATTGAAATTTTTTTTTAAAAAAAATGAATTACAGGAAAATTAACTGAAAAGTTTCTAAATTATTCGTGATAAACTAAAATGTAGAGACGCGACGGAAGAAATACAAGTCTGTGCATTGAACCAAGGTTTGTAAGTTAGAACACAGATGCATAAGATATCATACCGAACTTGGCGTACCACGTAGAAACGAAAAAGAGAAAAAATATATATATTGATCTATGTTGTATACGAATTCAAAAGAATGTTTCGAAATTTCCGGACTTGAGAAATAAGGTAAAGATGCTTCAAATAGAAGGATTATATTAATAACACGCAAGCTTTTGTAAAAATTTGGAGCATTTTGATGAAAATATTTTTAATAGTGAGAAGTTCATTGACTTGTCGGATATTGCTATTAAACGACTCGTCCGAAGCAGAATAGTAATTCTACAACAAAATGCAAACAAATGCATGGAAATAACGTTCTTCGAAAAATTGCAGTCGGCTTCAAAGGACAAACAATTGAGGAAAAAAATCACGATCTTCAAAAAAATTCCGTGAATGTAAAGTCAGGTGCAACTTAAGACTGCGATGTAAGATGCGCCAGAATAATGAGCAGTGAAGTCAGTGTCTGCCTTATTGGTCACATTAACATTTAAATTTTAAAATCTAAAGGAAATTCTCCATTTTTTTCTTGTCAAATTTCGTCCCTCTGTAACTTTTCATTTTTTTTTTTTTTTATTGTTATGCCGTCTTCGTACTCTCAAACTCATATCATACAGCACATACATATACACACACAACACATATATATAGTATAATATATATATATATATATATATATATCATATATATATGTGTGTACAGGTGAATAGATTTAACTTGGAACAGAAATTAATGGGGCTTCATTATTTTTTAACAGATTTCGGAAAATCAAATTCTTTTGAAAAGAGTATTATTATTATTTTTTTTTCATCCTCTGGAAAACACGAAAAAATCCGAGGAATGATTCTTTTTTCAAAAAGTATCACCAAAAATAAATTCGATAATTTTTCCACATTCATATTTTATTACTTGAAAGTTTATATTTAATATGTGATTAAGAAAGTCTTATTCTTGAAATATCACCTGGCAAAGGGTACGCAGAAAGAAAAAGAAAAGGAACCACTGCTGTGAACAAGCTACAAAAAATTGCAGACATCTTGGCCCAGAAATAAATCGTGACTGTCTGAGAAGGAGTTACTCCATTATGAGTCCTAACAAATTCGTAAGTCACAGATTCTTCCGTCTCATTTCTGATGAAATTACAAATAGCGTAAGCATGCTTACTAGCATCTGCAAATACATGTAACTGTATTGTTTCAAGAGAGATGTTCTTGTCATTATCCGTCCATGTATAGAAATCCCTTTTAAAAATTCCACCTGATTTCGTTAATTTAGAAATTTTCTTATTACATCTTCAAGTAATTCTCTGTCCTTAGATATTTTCTATTTCCAACACTCTTGAAGTAATATATATTTGGCAACAATATAAATAGACTGAGTAATCCTAACAGGTCGTAAATCTGTAGCGCAACAGATAAAATGTTCCGCTTTGTAATCTTAGAATGATATGGGTTGTCACAGCACACACACAAAATTGCTGAACAATACATCTCTGGATAGATCCCACTTCCATCCAATATTACATTACACTTTTCATGGGGTACCTCCGGTTCGTTACTGGTTGGAATCTAACTAGTCTGTAATGTGGAATAATTGTTTTGCCAAGCTATTAAATCAAGTATTCCTGAAAGTAGTAATTTTTCGGATTGTTTCACAAATTTCTTACACTTTTCAATACTGTTAAAACTACTGATGCAGTTATCAATTTAAAAGGAATCTTGTAACATTATAGCAGTGTTCTTAAAAAGGAGGGGAATAATTTTCTAAATGGTGTTTAAGAGGGACACTTATGGACACTTGAAAAAAAAAACAGTTTGGACAAAAGACAGATTGGATATAAAAGACACGACAATGTCTATAAACTTTCAATTTATCATGATCACCATCTACCATCCAAAGAAATTGAAGGTAATTCCCATCACTTTTATTGATGTTAATTTGTAAGAAAGTTTGCTTTATATCTGCTGTGACAGCAAATTCTTTCATGCGAATTCGGGTTAGGATCACGGATAAGTTCTAAAAAATTCGGGCCTTTATCGAGGCATTCGCGCAAAGAAGAAGAATTCTTTGCATGCGCGGAAGCATGGAAAATTGGTCGATTCTTCATTGTCGCTGAGTTCTTGATCACTGCGCTATGCGGTAAAAAGTGATCAGGTTTCGATTCGTTATCTGCCATCACTTCTTCAATAATTCTATCCTTTAGCCAAGTGCACAAGACTTCTTGATAAGCTTCTAAGATGTTAGCTGCCTTTAAATTCTTAATTATGCCTCGTAATCTTTCAGCTAATTCTTTTTCTCAGAAAGTATAAGATGCAACAGGAGTAAGGTTACTTGATATCCTCCCTGACGGTCTACTGTAATACTGTCATTGGCTTTCAACGCGATATGAAATTCCAATTCCACTTGTCATTTTACGTCATTAGTGGGCAAAGATATATTTGAAATATGTGATTCTGTTATTAGGGATGCTTCAGGAGTTTTGCCCGTTAATGTCTATCCCAGATGTGTACCAACTGCAACAGGTCCACTGCATGAATATTGAGTTTTACCATTTACCAATTTGCAAGTAACATCTGTTCCTATTAATGCATGGATTTCAGATTCAAAACCTAGGGAAGAGTCATCATCACAATCAGTCATTCTTATATTCTTTTTACGGAGCTTTTTCAACCATGGTCCAGGGGGAGTCCTAGATATATCATCATAATTTTTCGTTCCTCTAGAACTTTAAAATTACAATTATGGTTCTCATCTAATATTATGAGAACCATAATATTAGATGAGAATATCTCTTAAAGTGGTGGCGATTTTGTTGAGGGAATTCCAGATAATCAAACTATGAACAATTGGATTTCTCCTAAGCTTTCACAGTTTAAAAGCTTCCGAACTTATATAAAATCTTTGAATTCCTATATCGATGAGGGCTCTAACCACAGGTTTACAATTTTAACCCCTTAGATACACTTGTTTGCAACAGTACTCCAGATGAATTAGATTGACTTGTAAGTGCCTTATTCTTCGATAAGGTACAATCAGAATTTTCTACAATTGTAGGATTTATATTTTGGATTCAGATGAAGAATTCGGACACGTTATAATACAGTGAAACTGAAAACATTTTGTTTTACTATACAACCAGCAGATTCGTATATTTATAGCTCAAAAGCGAAAAACTAATTTTGATTTCTGAATATTAAATAGTTTTGCGAATTCGTGGGTTTTGAGAAATTCTAACGCAATGCTCTGTTCTAAATTTAATAATCCATAATTTATAATTGACAAAAAATTATTCTCTTCTCTAATAGTAATTCAATTATTTATATTCTTGTATTCTATCTAAATATGATAAAATACATATACTTTCACAGTTCGAACAAACAAGATTTTTTAAAACAGGCATCCTTGTTTTGACGCTATAATGTCCAGCACATCATATATTAACATTCAAACAAAATTAATAATGGTAAAGTGTACCTTTTTTCGTTGTATAAGGCCAAATTTTTTCTGACGCCTGTAATATCTCTTTCAGGAAAACGAGTCTAAAATATATTAGTACATAACAATATTTATTAATCACGAAAACATTCTATATGTTTCATGGTTGCCATTAACAAAACTCAGAAGTACAGCGGCACTCAGACATGTGAAGATGCCTATTTAGTAAAGGGTTATCCCAAACTTTTGGTAGTAATGTGACACTATTCATGATTTTCTGTGTCTAATTGCATTCAAATTACGAAAAGGAATAAAAGCATTTCCTTTTTCCAAACTTCTTCATAAAAAACGTGTCATGATAGATGGGGTAGATTATTTATTAACGTCGCAACACGAAGGCTATTCTCGACAGACTTCGTAATTTTGAGTCTTGGTCAAGTTGTGGTGCCCCTGCTTAACTAACTAGTATTAGATCCATATTATTTCTCTTAAATATCAGGCTCCAAGCTATTAGTCTAAATAATCAGACAGTCAAATCAATGTGTCGAGGTATTAAAAAAGCAACTGCGATTTGGATCTTAAGCATAATCAAAATAGCGAGTATGTGACTCTAGAACAAGCGCTTCAAGAATTTTATAAGAAATTTTCGAACTATAAAAATGAAATTTTTGCTTCTTTAAAGCTCCCTAAAATTACGTACGAACAAGGGGAACATATTTTTGTCTTCCATCCAGTAAACTGGCAATTTGTTCAAATTTTCACCTTTCTCTGAATGTGGTTTAAGGGCTCGATTTCAAAAAAGTGGTTTCAACTTACGATGTCTTGAAGCGTTGGAGCAAAATAATGAGGTCACATGATTTTTAGCTACCCACCAGCCCTTTTCTTTCTGCGCTGTTGCTACGTAATTTGTGTTCGGCATTCTTTTCAAAAAAGACCACTTTTATTTGCATTCCAAACTTGATCAGGAGTGTGGCCTCCAACTTCAATTATTTCAGCAAGTTTTTGTGGAAATTCTTCTACAGCCGATTCCATCTGTAGATGCAGTTTCACTTTTACTTTTTATATTGTGATAAGCATGTCTTTAGAGAAAACCTGTCATCTAACCTGTACTTGCAGAAAATTCATACTTTATGTTTAACTCAGATGAAGTGCCTGGTTCCATTTTTTAAATTTGTCTTTACATTCTCAACGCCATTTGCCGGATGGCATTTCCATCTATTGGTACCTTTTTTTTAAGATTTATCTTCTATCCACAATACCAGAGCTTTTTCCATTCTTTCTTAGACAGTATCCGTTGTACATAAAAATGATTTATCCAGTGGCTTAGCGGGGACTTCTACCATCGTGTGCGATCCCTAAATTTATCGCCCCCTACAGAAATAAAAAATAATAATTATATCGGAAATGCATTGCGCCCGCTTAAAATTAAATTACTTATAGTTCAGTACGTTAAAACGAATAAATAACATTCCACGTGGGTAAAACCGCAAAGCCATTGAAAAATTTAAAAATAAACAAAACAAACATTTACCCCAACACTCCTATATAATCGACGAATCCTTTCAAAAGATAAACTTGACTTTTCAATAACTAACAAATTTAGGTGCAAATGCAACTTTACCAAAGTGTAAAATAAACGATATCAAAGCTGCACAGATCTTCTAAATAACAAAAAAAAAAGTGAAAGAAATTAATTGTCCCCTTATCACCTTACGTTTATGAATAGTTCAAGGAAAATAATATAAAATGGACTCGCAAATTACATTTGTTGCTTGGCAACAGCAGATCGCGGCCGGCTGCATCCATTTCGAAATTCAAAAAGTGAAATTTATTATTTTTTTTTATTTTGAATAAAATATTTGACAAGTTTTTATTCAACCTCACTTAAAGGTTAATATATTTGCTTAGACTAAGCAACAACTTTACAACTTTTTAAACTTACAACTTTATTTTGAATCACTTAGTTCAGTTGTCTTGAAATTCTGTGTGAATTCTCATGTAGTCCCAATGACTAGATTTAGCACCTAACTTTGTTCCAGATTCATTTTTCTTCATACTTCTTATGGTAGTTTCACGTAGAACAAAATTCTTTCTTACAGACATTGCACTTTGTCCAGTTGCAGAGCGATCTAAAATTTGAATTTTAATATAAAGACTTAATTTTTGGTTCTCTCATTCTCATCGCTCTTCGTATCGAGTGGAACCATTTATTAAATAGTTTTTTTCTGAGACTTGTTTTGATATGTCTGAAATGTTTCAGTCAAATCAAAACAGGTATTTTCACTTGGACATCTAAACTTAAAAAACAGACAGCAGGAGATTATAAAATTCGGGAAATTCTCACAAATGGAAATCGCATTGCATTCCCCGTCTCCTATGTCGCAGTTACAAAAATAAAACTAAAGCAAAATTTTCTGCTTAGAATTTGGATTGATCGCGTTAAATCAAAATAAGTCGCGTAAAAGAAAAAAAAAAAATTCCTAATTCGTGTAAAATCAAAATTGTGTAAAAGAAGTTCGTGTAAAAACGGAAATGGTTGTATTAACTCACTAGATATATATATAGCATCCTTTATTAAGCGTATTATGTAATCGACTAGTCATAATATTGATTTCAAAAGGAAGCGTTTCTTCTATAATGATTTAAAATGAATATGTGTTTCTTAAGACTCAACTGTTGTCAAGTAAAATATTTAAAAAAAAAAAAAACTAATTCAAATCACTTTTTTTCACTGCCACAAGTTTAAATTCTTAGCAAAGTATAAATGCTGTCTGATCAATTTGATTTTTTTAAATTTCAATATCTCTATTCTAAATTACGCAAATCACGGCTCATTCACAAGCAAAGGTTCTCAAGTCAAATAACGTTATAGTAAAGCTCAAAAAAGTTGGTTGAAGAGAAATGCACATGAGAACCCGTTACAAAGTGATGAGGGCGATACGTGCACCGGGGCACTCCACTCTCATAACTTCCATATCTTACCATCGTGAGGACTTTGAGCCTCGACAGTTTTAATTAGCTTAGTAAAACGACTGGTCTTTTCTGGACAAAGATATCTTTTGAAATTGTTCATAGTCGCAAGGATTTCCTTACTTAATCTCGAAATTTCGATATTTATTTACGAAACTTGCTGCGAGAGAATCGAAATGAATGAGCTGAAGGCTGCGATGAAAAGGGGAAATTTGTCTACTATGATTTAGTTAAAGTGTTTAAAATCTTACATTTTTTTCAAGCTTCAAAAAGAAGAAAATGGGTCTTATACATTGAAAGGTACTTATACTTAATAAAAGTATCTGCTAACTTTAAATGCGTTTTCCGCTTCCTTGGATTTGTATAAAAATATACAGTTTTTAAAAATATTCAGTGTTTTTCTTAAGTCTTCATTCAAACTTTTCCTTTTTGAAATTCGTAAGACTTGGTGTAGCTGTTTTACATAAATATTATTTTAAAGAGGTATTATTATTAATTGAAATAAACATTTTAAATATAATTTAAATTAATATCTTAATTGGTTGGTAAATTAATATTTTTGGAGATTATTTTAAAGATTCTGAATTAGGAACTTAAAAAAAATAATAAAACTGGCAGATTTATGCAATTTTGAAGATAATATGAAAGTGAAATTCTAAGGAAACGAGTTTTGTTACTTAAGTTCACAATATCTTTGCAAATAATTGGAATCTATTTAAAATACTACTTTAGGCCTTTAACACGAGAGTCGGCGCTATATATATATATATATATATATATATATATACATAAAATTCATTATTATTAATCGATGACGTTGGATGAATGATGCCTTTGATGCAAAAATTTTTTATAAAATAAATGATAATTTTTTAACATTCTAACTGGAAAAATTCCTTTCGTTTATATTCTTAAATGAGTTTTTAGGAAACAACTTTTTATGTGCAGGTTTTAATCGAGATTTTAATCAAAATAAAATAAAGTGGATCTTTTACGAGGGTTTTGTCTAAAGTACATTAAACGAATATCATGTCAGTGAAGTGCGATCTATCAGATAAAAAATAAAATTCGTATTCAAATACTGCGCTCTTATCATTGACCCGGTAGCCTGTGAAATCAATAAATCGCTGATAAAATGAATGCTGAAGAGTCTTCATTATGCAACGAGAGACCTGATTAATAATCTTGTGTTTTTGTGGCTGATAAGTTGGAACAATGAAATCGCTTTGCTGAAAACAATGATCAAAAGCTCCTGCAAAATTATGGTTATCTTTCAGCCTCTCCTACGCAAATAGATAAAAGTGCTACAAACATCTAAATTTCTTCAGAACACATTTTAACATGTTATAAATTTGTGCGTAATTGAAGAGTATAATAAACTATTCATATGCTTCATTTTATTTAACTGATTGGGACTCATTGTTTCAAGCATCGATCAACAAACTGGATTTTGAAAGTAAAAGACTATAAAATTGATAAATAAAGCAATTTTTTTTTTTTTTTAAAGAGTTCAAAAAAAGTTTTCATGTAAAATAGAAATGAAAAAAAGTTCATGTAAAATAGAAATTTTTGTCACTGTTGAATGTAAATTAGAATAAATCGGTTATATGTGATGGACATTTGTTATATTTCGTGCAGTATGAAACCGAGGGGTAGATTGATTGATTGGTTTTTGTGGGATATACAGCAAAAAAGGCGATAATCCTGGGTGGTAGATCTATGCTGATCTCTGCGAAGAGCATCAATTGTTTTCTCTTATTCGCGTAATTGTTACCCATCCCCAGTTCATTCTTTTACTTTTCACGAGTTATTTAGCGTTTATTGGACTTTTTTTGGCTGCCTTTTTCTGCCTGACAGAATAACAGCCGATACATCTTATAAGTTTGAATCACGATCAGATAACGAGATTAAAACATGAGTTGGCACCCCACTCTCCATATCCACGTCAGGAGTCCCAATAAATGTAATGAACATCACCCCTTTACAGAACGAGTTGTTAGTGGATTCCAAGACACGACTCAGCTAAAACACCGTCGGCCACGTGCCCTTCGCCAGGACAACTGTATAGGGACAACCTATATATACAACCAGGACATCAGTCACGAATAACAAACGAAAACTGGGAATTAGTAGCAAGCGGTACAGTTAAAATCTTCTTTGACTCCTTTCTCTGTACGCTGAAACAGAGTTTTCTTTCCTTTTCTTTTCTTTTTTTTTTTTTTGTATGTCGATTTCAGTTACTATTAACATTTTGCGATCAAACCACTGTACAAAAGAGACGATATATATATAAAATGATAAAAGGAATTTCCTTGTAGAAGTATCACAGAAATTACTTTGCTCCGAAAAATTTGAATAAACTTAAAGAAGACGAAGAATAACCGGATAAGATGAAAGTTCGAATCTGGCTACTGATGAACGATTGTAATAGATTCTAGATATTTTAAGAAGCATTTACTAAACTGTTTCTTAGGAAAAATAAGGAAAAATAAATTTGTCATCACAGCCATGTGTATGTTAACTGTACTGAAAAGAAAGAAACCAAATTATTCCGTAACAAATTATTAAAAAGAAGAGAGTGATAAAATAGAATAAAATTTTCTCATATAAAGGCCTCAGAGCAATGGATATGTTGAAATATTCGAAAAGCTGCTAATAGCACATAACTCCAAAAAATTTCCGATTCGATGTATTTAAAAAAAAATGCATAAGCCTTTTGAAAATTTTGAGGGTAATCAATAGATGAATTTCTCTCTATTTTAGGGTCATTTTCAATTTATTTAAGGCTGTCGAAGAAAGAAGACCAAGAAGCGTGACTGGTATGGGGGTCTACATATTTCGCCCTCTCATCCAGTGGTTGGTCCCTCAGGCTTCCGAATATCTCATCAAATAGTCTTAAACTCCGAAGCTTGACAAATTGAGCTCAACGTACGCCTTGACCTGCAGAGCGGAAAGCCCGTCTTTAAAGAGCCGTGGACGGAGAGGAGATGGTCCATACGTAACCGAGGAGCAGCTCCAGACAGCACAGAAAAGGTAAGGCTCTTTTTTGAATCAAAAACATGTTTGGATTCAGTGATGCTTTGAAGAATTCGTTTTGAACTCTTTTGATTACCGTAAGAAAAGCATCTGTTAAGTATACTGCTGCGAGTTCGAGCTTTAAGGGTGAGCATTTATCCCGAAATATATTCTTCGAAAAACCACTTAATAATTCTGATTGAAAAAGAACTGTAAGTGTAGATAGCATCAAAAACGATATTCATGAAAAAAATTCAACTTTAAAAGATCGTTTTATTACTGAGAACTTGAATAAAACGGGTCCGTTTTACTTTTGTGTGACTTGTCATAATTCGTATTATGCGTCCTTGCTGTGGTACATTTTACTCATTCAAAACATTAGAAATCTGAGTAGATGTTATTTAAGTGATACAACTTGCCTCAGAAATTGAACGATTCTGAATTAGCTTCTAGTTCTTTTGCATTACAAGATTCCGCATGTTAAATGATTAAGATTCCTTCATTGCAAGTAATGAATATTCTTTCTTCTCATAATCCTTTACTGCCACTATTTCAAATTTTTAAAGGATAAATCTTGAAATTCTTAACATTTTCTAAATATTTAATTTCAGTATCATAAATAAAGGATTATAATTCTCCACCTTCGCTCTCACCCGAAATTTTAATTGTCTTTTGTAGTTGAAAATATTGGCAAATGGGTGAGATTTACAAAGAAATAACTTATTTTCTTGTTGTTTTTAAATATAAGCTAGAAAGAAGAAGAAAAAAAATCTCGTTCTAAGAAATTCAAACGAAAAACTTGGGTACTTAACATAGCTTGCTACCAATATAATCCAGATACACTTTAGATTTGACACGTAAAGAGAAAGAGAGAGAGAAAAAAAAAGTAGCGTTTCTTTTACTTGATCAGAATTTCAGAAAGGTTTTTATTCTCTTTTAATGCAATTCGTTCTTATTTTGGCTCTTTCACTGCTTAAAAATCTGTTTTATCTTAATTGTGAGAAAAAGTTTTCATTTTCTGTTTCACTCATTTAGTTTTTGTCGCTCAATTTGAATGTTCCAACCACGTGGAACTTAATTCAGTCTTGTATATTCATTTTCCCGAAGAGCCCGCCCTTTATTCGCGAATGTCAGTTTCAAACGTTTAATTTATACTTACTTATATGATATAATTCTACGTTACTTTAATAATGAATCGTTGTTCAAAGTCAATGTTTCTTTTTTTTTTTTTTTTCATCGAAAAGATAAATGAGTAGATGACTATTAAATATATGAGAAACAAATTAATTTTTAATTTCAAAATGTTTTGATAAAATATAATTTTTAGTTTTTCGCTTTGAATGTTAACTTCAAACATGAATAAAATCTTTCTCGGAGTAAACAGGTTTTTCTTCTGTTGCACCATTAAAATGCCTATATTATGACGTTCATTTTTACAGTATGTAGACGAAAATTTGGATATAGTTTTGTGAATGAAATCCAAGTTGTTTTTCCCTTTTATTGTAAATGGAATAATTTTTTCACAAAGCTCTTGCTTTATCTTGTATCTATATATATTTATTTCATAATCTCACACAAAAAAAAAAAGGAAATTGTTTGTCGACGCTTTTAAAATTCTCAAGCAATCATAATAAATTGAATAGATAAAACTGCTAATGTGTTTTTCTGAGACAGGTGCTAATTTCAAAACAAACATTTTGAAAATATCTACTAAGATCATAATAAGAGCTTGATGTTAAAAATAAAATTCAAGATATTTCTCACACAAGGATAACAAATATATCAAAATTAATTATTTTATATCATATCACTGTAAAACAAAACTCAGTTTCAATTTTATATCTTGACTTAGTTTTATTTAGGTGAAAGAAAGTTTGACACCGACATGTGTTTGCATAGATATTATTGCACAATCGAAGCGGTTTTTTCAAAAGGCAACAAAGTTTATTAGAAAAATAATTCTGTTAAAAGAGAAAACGTGAATGAACGAAACTAAAAACGTAGAATGATCGCGTGATCGTTGTTTGCCCAGACTCTCGAGGTGAATCATCTTTCACAAAACAAACCAATCTTCCGTGAAAATTGCATTCTGTCAGGGATACGTGTGCATTTTTAAAATTGCAGATTTTCTGGAAAATGAATGGGGAATCAATTTTGGATTGCGTCGTTGTTTTCCAGCTAGGCGAAATGCAGGTCCAGTCAGAGAAGTTAGTTAATGCTAATCAAAATGAATTTTCCATTCCGCTTAATTACGAAAAAACAAATACTATAAGTTTTCAAAAATGTTTATATAGCAAATTGATCATTTTTTTATTTCCATTTTACATTTCCAACACTGATTTTTTTTTTATTTTGTCATTACACTACAATGTTTTTCACCACCTCTATTCGTAGAAACAGAAAATATACACGTCTGTATGTGATTTTACTCGTACGAAAAAAAGAGTGTCATAACATCAAAATAATTCAGGATTACAATCATAATATATGTATTAAAGAATTTTTGGCATTTATTTTAAGATTTGCTCACAAGAGGGCTTCCTTACTCTCTACACTTTATGTAATAATTATCTACTTAAAAGTCGTTTCAATTATGCTAAAAATAACCTTTTGAATTCTTACAAGTGATTAGCACAGAAAGAAAATAAATTTTACTTTCCGAAACCAATTTCAAACAAGTGAACTGAAAAAATAGTGACTCTCGACTTACTTGTGGAAACAAACAAAAAGAAATGTTCTAAAATGCTTTGAAAAATAACTCATGAAATTCGCAAACAAAAAAAAAATTCTTGTAAAAAATTTTTTTTGTGTAAATTGCTCAAATGTTTTGCGCTATTCACTGACTCATTATCGAAAAAATTCTATTGCACCACGCGATTATTTATCCACGTGGGTATTTGTTGGTAGCCGTCTTCGGCTTGCGAAATTTCAGTGTCGTAAGCCACCGTCGGAAGCTTCATCATAATTTCAAACTTTCGCTTGATTTCTTTCCTTCACAAAACCATTTTTGGATTGCATTTCACAGAAACGTCGAGCGATGAGATATTTCTACCAGAGTTTGCCTCATTGAACGTTTGGTTGCTTCATGATATAAAAAATAATTAAAAATGCATTTTTTGTTAAAATCCTATTTCTTCGTTTTTATTTTTAATCCAATGAAAAGATGCAACTCTATATTCATGATTCGTGTCACGAAGAAAACTTTTTAGCTAAGAGTTTCAAGAAGAGGAGATCAGGATCTCTCAATATACAAGTATGCTGAAAGTAAAACCTCGCCAATTCGGATACGGTTCGAGGTATCGAACCGTATCCGAATCCGGTTTTCGTTCAGTCGCGGTTCGATCCTTGCCGCCAAAGACCCGCCGTGTAGCCGGGGCTGTTCGGGGCCCAAAGTCCTCCCATTGGCGTGGTATGGATGTTAGGAGAGGGGGGTGCCAGCTCAGATGTCATCCTCGTCACTTGACCGTGGTTCAAAATTACGAGGTCCGTCGCCAATAGCCCTCGTGTTGCTTCTAGTGCGACGTTAATATAAACTAAACTAAAATCTACCAATATCTATAACCGTTATCATATTTTAATTATGAGATTGATCTTCACAGAAACGTAGTTGTGTATATATGTTGTATCTTATAAAAAAAAATATATACTTTTTAAAGAGAGACTGCTTTTTGGGGGGAAAAGAGAAATTTTGTTAAAATTGCTCATTAAATTAGGATATGCTATTTAATTCTAAGAAGGGATACTTAAAATTAAAAAAAAAGGACACATAATTTAAGAAACGTGTTTTGTTCCAGCCGAGATGGCCCGATACCGCCTTCTGGACTACAGTTTCACGACAGCTGCCGAGCTGGCCCGGGCTATTTTAGAGTTTGCTGGACAGCCCTTCGAGGACAAAAGATTCGATAAGGACAAGGCGCAAGAAGCAGAGAGCGGTAAGTAATTTGCATCAGAATTTTCTTGATCCATACTACACTTTTTTTTCTCTTTTTTTCAATTCACGAAATTACAGGAACCGTTGGTGATATTCGAAGTACGCAGCCTGCTTCTGAAAAATTTTCCTAATCGCATTAGAACAACTCTCGTTTTTTCAGCTTCATCAAGATAGTTGAGAATGTAAAAAATATTATCAATGTTCCGATGCCTTCCTCTTTTTAATATTTAGATAGATTCGATAAAGATTCCTTTGTGTTTTTATCTCTGAAATAGATTTCTGTAATCTTAGTATTCTAATGTATATTAGTACGTATGAAATATTAAAACATTTTTTAAAAAACTTGCTGTTTGTAAGAAAATCAAGTGCTTCAAAATTCCTGATAATTATTAATAAAGTGTATATTTCTCAAAGCGCTAACAGAAGTGTTACTTTTCAGAAATCATTTATTTTCGTTTCACAACTCCGCTTTCTATGCAAATTTTGAATTCAGTATCTGTGAGAGAAGACCGAAGGAGAGGAGCAAAACTTAAAAAAATTGTGCAATTCTTTTTTTTTTTAAAAAAAAAACTATCTAGAAGACTTTAGCAATGTTGGCCGTGTACTGAATCATTATTTTTAGCAGTTTAAAGATAATATAATATTTCAATACGATAAGAGCTATGTTAGATAAGTTTTTTTAAAAAAAAAATAGAAGAATCTTACTTTACATGACAATACTTATTCAAATAATGAGGGGGGGGACATTTTAGTACAACTTATTTTAAAAGTATACATAAATAATAAATAAAAAAGCACTTGGAAAGAATTTCAACCAAATGTAATTAAAGGGTAAATTCGTCAAAGATTAAATGGCGCATTTATGAAAAAAATTTATCTTCATTTTTCTTCTGTGTTTTAAAATTATATTCCGGAAAAGGCGAGTTTATTTTTGAAAAGTAAAGATAATTGTTCCTTTTCATTCAGGAACTCCCTTCGGTACTTTGCCCGTTCTGGAGGTTGATGGAAAAGTGATTGCTCAACATCAAAGTATTTGCCGGTACCTGGCCCGACAACACGGTGAGTAGTTCCTCTTCTTTTTGGGGATCCCTAGGCACACTTATTTTATTACAATGACATAACAATAAATAAAATGAGCTATACATGAAGCGTATTCTGCGCCGAGGGAAAATGTAAAATTATTCCTGTGTTGGATTAGAATCCACTGCTGCCTGTAATTAAATTTTTTAACTCATGTTCTTCAAATCATTTTACCGTCGGTAGCCCAAATGCGTGGAGATATTTCGAAAATTTGTTACGAATAAAAAAACTTTACTACTTTATCCGTGCAGTGAATCTTACGGAGCTTTTCTTTTTGAAGTATTCTCGTAATTTTAATCTTTAAATCCAATTTTATTTGGTACCCTTCAAAGGTATTTTGTTAAACTATAAGAAGGCGCAATTTCTATTAGGTTTTGATTTTGACTAATTGTTTACCAACATCTCACTTTTTTTCAACATTTGACTCTGGATAAAGGACCTCGTGATTCTGAATTTTAGTCTAATGACGAGGACGATACTTCACTCTCCAAACCTCCACACCACGCCAGCGTGAGCACTTGAAGCCTAACTGGGTGAAGGTGTCACACGATGGATCTTTAGTGGCAACAGTATAACAAATGTTGGGAGACAGCAAGCTGAAAACATTAAACGTTTTCCAATATTATTCTATCTTAACCAAGAAGAATGATAAATTAAATTTTTATGCTAAAATACATCTAAAATTATGTTTTATTACTGAGAAAAACTTTTTCAAAAAAAAAAAAAAAAAAAAATCTCGATGGAGTATCAAAAAATACCTAAGGAAAAAAAATACTTAAATATCTACCAAAAAATACTCAAAGGAAGCTTAGAAATTTGACTATTTCCCCTCTGTAAAGACTTTACATTTACATAGCCTATCTTCATGCCAAGATGTTGTACATTATCTGCCTCCTCCGCTCTATAATTTTCAGTCCAAAACCTCACCTACTTATAGAGTTGAAAATACTATTCATTCATTACTAAAATTTTTAAACTACTATACATTAATTTTTTATCGAAAATTTGTGTAAAAACAAAGAAAGCAAAATTAACTCTTGCACGCTGCGTAACTTGCGAATTTCAATACTAAAAACGGTGCTTTCGCGACGAGATTGTGTATTTACGTGTCGCTAATAATTTTTGCGCGTTATGTTTTTCTTGTCTAATAACTCTTCATTAAACATGTAAGATCCCAAGGCATTAAGATTTGATTTCAGCTGGAATGTGAGAATGACTCAAGGCGCTTGACTTATGTGGATGACGTCATCTGAATAAGTTCAGTATTTGGTGGAAATCAAAAAGAAAGAAGTGTGGCCCGCGATGGAAAACTCACCAAAGTGGAACGAGGTCGAAAAACTCCTCGGGAAAGCAAGAACATCTTTGTCATTTACCCTTCAAACCGAAAAAAGATAACAATAATAAGATATTTAGAGCAAAATGAGATGTTTGATCAGAAGTTGCTCTTTTCTTTGAAGGATGTGTCATGATTTACAGAATGCTTCGTTCGCGAATCGCTTCCTGCATTTCGTCATGCCCCAGGAAAGGGCATTGAATGGTTGGGCGGAAGATATATATATAAAAAAAAAAAACTGTGCGGAGAAAAATGGGACTGCTCCGATAAATAGTTTTTATTATTTTCATTTTTAAAAATTAAGATTTGATCTTGTAGTTTGTAATCTAAAAAAAAACGATACAAAAAATGTTTTTGTACTTGATGAGCATGCATTTGACTTAATTTTTGGGAATAAGACGTATCATTTTTGGAAGCAAATTAAAGTATTTCTACAATAGGCAAGGCTATCACAAATTTATTTATTTCCGAGTTCGAAATTAAATTATTTTTGAATGTTATTAATAGATACCTTTTGTCAAAATGAATTAAAATAATCTCGAAATTAGCTTGTTTATAAAAAAAATAGATAAATAATAATAATAAAAGTGTTCATTGAAATTGATATTTAACTTGTTTGAAATTCTTAAATTTTTCGTCAGGATGATTCCAGTGTAAAGGAAATTTTCAGAAAATAACACAGTGTATAAATTTTATGAAGAAATTGAAATTACTTTAAATTTTGAGGGAAAAAAAAAAGATAGAAACATGTGAAATCAAATCATAAATTTTTCAACGAATCGGTTAAATATTCTATGCTTTAATCTAGATTTTAAATTTTGATAGATGCATTTTTTAAATATTTTCTTCGTATTTATACGTATTTTTATTGAAATTAACGACTATTTTAAGAAATCCTGTTATTGACAAACTTTTGCCAAAATTATCTTTCATGAGAGAATGATTTCTCCCAATGCCGGCTTATCGTTTTTGCCACTTTAGGCAAACCCCAAAAAATACCGCCCACAAATTTTTAAAAACTTTAAACAGTTATGGACAGCGTTTTTTTATGGATGCTCAAATTTGGTTCACTTTTAAGTGAAGTAATGAATTAAAGAACATCAACTAGCCCTTCGTTTTAGTTAGAAGTGAGGAGAAAATGCCTTTTTCGCCAACCAGTTCAAAAGTTTTAAGATCGTTGGAACACCATCTGTCAAGAGGCTTTCAAGATCTTTACAATGTGCTAGTAATTTACATTTACCCATGTCTTTCAGTTTTTGAATATCTTATAAATATTCAAAAGAGTCTCTCTTGTCCTTATGACTATTCAACAGGTTAAACCTCAACTCCAAATGACTATAGCATGCACTATAGTTTATAATTATATGCAACTCCATGGCTATAGTTTATGTACTGATTGCATAAATTATAATAAAGAAAAATATTTCTATATATATGTATACCCAGATTCTGAAATAACGTTGTCAAAGGTATCGTCCGATCATATTTCTTTAAAAAATTAATGGGCTATTTAATAAGTTAATGTCTTTGGATAATCAAAATCTTTAAATTGAGGTAACTTTCTTTATCAGATCAATATGATTCAAAAATTTACACCAAACGACGATCGAGAATAAAATCTTAATTTTTTTTATTATGGTCTATAAACTGCTGACCTAATCTCGAATCATGTTATCCATTTCAGCATTTTCAAATACTTAATAAAGCATCATAAATATTTCTTTTCTTGAAAACGTAGAGGTTTAAGGGAATCCATACGATGTTTCCCCGAGTGTCACTCAATGTTTTCAATTTATCAGTATTAAGATTTTACCATGAGATCATAACACTGAAAAGTCCCTGAGGTAAATATATATATATATATATATATATATATATATATATATATATATATA
>BMAW01066861.1:2033930-2053286 GCA_019974015.1 Nephila pilipes
ATATATATATATATATATATATATATATATATATATATATATATATATATATATATATATATATTGCTTTTCAACCAAATTAAGAAGTTCGCTGCCTCTAAAAAAATTTAGTCATATCGTTAATTATTAAATTGAAGAAATGATTTCTGGAAGGCACGAAAAATGCTCCAGGAATTTAGGTTTTGATTCTTGACTGTGCTCCCGATTTGTTGTCTCTTATATTCGAAGCATTGCCGTAACCATGACTTCTCATTTTTTTTTTTACTTCCAATCCATTTTCCATAACTTTTCTAATAAAACTTGAGATAATTCCTTATCAGTAGATCTCTCAATAGGAAGAAAATACGAAAAAAAAATTCTTTAATTTTATATTCACACCCCGATCCCGATTGATCAATCGAAACATATCTTACTAGAAATATTATTTATTCAACCTTATACTCTCATTGGGAGCGCAATCAAGAATAATCGAATAATGTTTCGAATGTAAATCTTTTAATAGTCAAATAATTTTATTTTGCTCTTATGCAGGATTTTTCCTAAATCTCTCTCTTTTCATTGTTAAGGATTCTATGAATGTGTTCCTCCATTAATTAGTCAAATTAAGCTAGTAATTGAATTAACTTTAGGAAATTTTCACTGTTATGTACATAAGGCTTGTCGTTTGCACCTCGGTAGGCCCAAACAATTTAATAATTTGTATTTTACTTAAAATCTCCCTTCATACCAATGTTTATAATTATGACATTAACTAATCTTTGTGTGGCTGAATCTTCTGTCTGACAAGTTTCCAATCTTTGTTGTAGCTTTATCCATGATTTTAAATTATTTACATGAGTTTTTGAGTCTCTTCGTGCTTTCTAATTGAGCTTGAATATTTGCTTAAGTGTATCTCACATGTATGCTTAAGAATATTGTTCGGGGCTGCATTTGTACCAATAAATACGACCTTTTGAAGTATTGCATATTTCGGATACATGTAGAGTTTCTATATGGTGTCATTTTTTCTTTGATCCTTACTCCACTGATTTTAACAATAAAAAAAGATTGAAAAAACAGACACTGAACACATTAAAAATTTTGAATTGATGTACCACCGACCTGACGTGCTACGATTCATATGTTGTAAATTGCTCCTCTTTCTTTGCAGAATTTGCAGAGATAAAGCGAGCCGCTAGCCGAGCTTGCTTTTTTGGTAACTGCCACCTTCGTGACGGCGCATGTTGTCGTGAGCGCTCAGTTATTTTTGTATAGTTTATTAAACTGCGCTTGGCAACGCCAGTAGAATTCGGAGAAAGAAAACAGAACTTGAGAACACGGCAATGATGTGAATGCGTCGAATTCGAACTGCTATCTAGAACGATAATTCCCCCCACCTTCTGATTTGAACTAGTTGTATTTTTGTGAGTGTCCGTCCAAGTCATTAATAAACTGTTGTAATATATTGAAACTCTAATCCTTCTACTGAAAATCTTTTAGACAGAACACATGTCACAATTTACGCACAGAAATACACAGACGCCTGTCTTTTCTGTTACATTTGAATTAGCTTGTTAAATCCAACCTGCGGTGCATTTTACAATTTATGAATTGCCCGATAGCCAGACAATTCCTGTTGTATTTGATTTTATCATTCATGAAATTTCTAGATTCATGTAATCGAACTATATTTCTGTGTTGTTTTTCTCCGCTCTAGTTAAGGCGGTTCTGCTTCTCCTAAATTTTGCCTGCCTAGCGCCTAGGGTCGTCCTGTGGCTCTTAATTTGAAATTTATTTAAAAAGTGATAATGCTCTTTTTAAAGAAGTTGTCAAAAACTTATAAAAGTTTTTAGTTATCTTTTAAAAAGAATAAAATACGTCTCTCAATATATTCTCAATGGAGAGAAAATACTTGTAAATCAGGAATTAGATCCAGATTTTCTTTTTTTTTTTTTTTAAAAAAAAAAAAAAAAAAAAGATAAATAACATATACGTAATAAGTTTTAATAATTATATAATGTGATCTAGAATTCAATCAGTTAATTTGGATGTCTCATGATGGCGTAGCGCTGTTCTGATGCTATTCTTCGATCGGTGCAAAAAATGAAACAAAAGCAAGATATTTTAAACATCCCTTTCCATCATGCTAAACATGCGGCTCTTGACAGCTTCTGGAAATTTGTCTTTTTCCATTCCTGTATGCATATCAAATACACTAATAAGTAAACTCAAGAAATATCGGAAGATAAGAAACAATTCACGTTAATAAGTAATATTTCAAACATTGTTTCTGTCTTATTCAATAGAAGACATTCAGCAAATACATTTGTTTTATACCAGTCGTTCCCTATAACTTTCTTTAATTTTTTTATTTTTATTTTCTAGAATGACACACCACAAAAAAAAAATTAACATTTAGGCATTGCATTGGAAACTGTAACAATATATACTTTTGTTATAAAATGTTGATTACTGGACTGCTGCTCCGTTTGTTTCAAGTGCAGTTAGGGAAGTTCTGTCAAGCAATTCAGACCCTTCGGCCTCCTTTTAGATCATTTAATTTTTTAATCGTTTAGTTTGAATATTTTCCTTTG
Source organism: Nephila pilipes (assembly GCA_019974015.1). Classification (NCBI taxonomy): domain Eukaryota; kingdom Metazoa; phylum Arthropoda; class Arachnida; order Araneae; family Nephilidae; genus Nephila; species Nephila pilipes. The sequence continues at coordinate 2,036,504 of BMAW01066861.1, forward strand.
TCTTACAGATATGTACTTATGAAGAAAAATAATTTTACTGGAAGTGAGCTATTAATTTGTGATGAGAACTGATACTTCACTTTAAATTGATAAATATATATACTTTTTATGGAAACGAATCCATATCTAATCGTGATATTTGTATAGCTGACTTTATTTTAAAAATTCTCCGTAAGATTGAATAAAAGTTGATATTTTGTTAAATGTACATTTTAATTTACCTAAATTGTTTTTAAAGTAAATTAGTTTTTTGGAAAAAAAATTCAATAGAAATTCCCTTTAAAAACAAAATTCAATAGGGATTACTAATATGTTTCGAAATAAGAAGCTAATTCCGATCTTCGAATAGCTTCGGCTCTCTGGTACGGTGTTCATTCAATCCAGTTCCAGTGAAAAAGCATAGGTTGATTTGACCCGTTTCTCTAGGATATCTCTCACCAAAAAAATCATTAAAAGTACTGCATTTATATCTCAAAATCTCCTTCCATGGTCAAAATGTTGTCTAAAACACTCTATACAAGAATGGTTAAGAAATTACTTGTATTTGTAGACAGATGGCATTATTAAGGTAAACTGTTGTTACCATTGGGGGCTGCCATCTGTTAAATGAGAGTGTGTCAAGCTTAATGACGCAATAACTAATTGTGTCTAAGCTGCTCCAAACAATGTAAAGCTGTGTTCTAGACGTGAGAAAAATAGAAGACAACGGAATGATAGTATTTAAATAGAGCAATAGCCAAATATGGCAATGCTGCTATAGTTAATAATGCAAAAAGTTGTGAGCTAGACGTGTGAAAAAATGGAAAGATAAAAATTAGTTGACAAGAAGGAGGTTTGAAAATAGAGAAAATTCGCTACGATATCCCGAGGGCGCGTCACCCATATTTATCAAAGACAATAAATCCCATGGAAAAGGAAAGATCACTTGGATCTCTCGGGGTCATGATTCTCGAACCAATCTAAAGAAGGCGAGCACCATATGTTAAATGAAGCGGAAATAAATTCGACATTGATTCACAAGTTAGTTTTGATTCGGTAGTCATTTACTGCCAAATCAAAATTTGATTGTTGTCACATCGAATTGTTACCGTTGATGAAAAATGGATTCATCGTTATGCACTGGAAACCAAGCAATAATCAAAACGTTGCTACCGGTAAATCTGTTCCAAAGAAGGCGAGGATAGTCTCATCGGCCGGAAAAGTTATGGCGATGAATTTTTGAGGTGTGAAAGCCGTCATGATCTCGAACACGTGTAACTGAGACTTATGCAACTGTCTAGTGAGTCATTATGCTCACTAAAACAAATCACTTTCGATTATATGAGCACCATCTCTTGTATTTTCTTAAGACTTTTTGAACGACCCTCGTATCACAGAGGCGTTGATCTAAGCTGGAATTGCTAGTGAGGTTCTGAAATGAAAGTTTTTCTTACAGGTCTGAGCGGCAAAGACGAGACGGAGGCGGCTGTCTGCGACCTGGTGATGGATGGACTGTGGCACATGTTTTCCAAGGTGAGGCACGCTGAAGTCCATCAGCTCAGCAAGGAGGATCGGGTAAGTCCAGCTGAACTGTGAAACCGTCGACAACTGTTTCAGTTTAGCACATTTTGCTCGCAATCAGTTTTTGCCCTTTCCTTGTTCACTTCCAATGCGTTCCACGAATGAAATGATGGATACGTTATGTTTAAAGAGTAAACAATCAAAGAACTATTTTTATCACAACAAATGAACTATGTTGAATATAACGATTTTCTTGCAAAGGTTTTGGATGTGATTTTCAACTCTAAACTAATGTGCGCTCTCAAACCGAAAACAGAGCTATGAATTGATAAAACGAGAATCCCATACTCTTCCAATTAAGAAAAGATTAAACAAAAAAGTGTTACAATGTTATTATTGAATTTTAAGGATCCAGATAGTGCATTTTATTGCAGAATACCATTGTCCGAAAATTTATTGGATCTGATGTAAAACTAACTGCTTTACTGTTGAGAAATTAAATTTAGAAAGAAATCTGATTTTTACGATTTTATTTGCCTTCGAATGAATTTTTTTTAGTTTGTTTAATGCATTATTCGAAAACTCAAGCTTTTGATGCACTGCAGTCGATGATTTTGAAATGTTTTAATAGATTGTTCAATTACAATTTGCTTATTCATTATTTTTCTCGTATAAAGCAATTCTGTGACGTGGTGAAATTAGATATTAAATCGAAACCTGCATTAATAATTGTTTTGTTCAGAAATTCTGAATGTATATAGTTTCTTCGACACAATTAATTCGGCTAGTTTTTGCCCATGTAAATATAGAAAAGTATCCGTCACATTGTCTCCGTTGCATATCTTGCTTATGAGCGTGAGCATAACTTGAATGCGTTATGTTCATGTTCATAAGACAAGCTTGAATCCAGTATCTAACATCATGTTGTATTACAGTGCGCCGTGATCAAGAAGATGATTTCAGAAGATGCTCCAGCGTATCTAGATGCCTACGAGAAGATGCTGAAGGATAGGAAGGATGAGAATGACTTTATCGTCGGAAAAGAGGTAAGTTCCATCAGATACATAATTGAGTTTTTCAAGAATTACCTTCCCAGACAAAAAATATCCTAGCTTTTTATGTTAACTGATTCATACACTTTGAATTGGCCCACTGATGAAATGTTAATAGCTGCTATACACTGGTGTCCAAAAGTTAAGCATAATTGGTTATTATATGAATAATGAAAGAAATTTAAGTGGCGGAATGACAGAAAACGTGACATGTGAGTGTAAAATTGTTATTCAATTCGAAAACAATGCGAAAGAACAATAATAATAACTTTTATTATTCAAAGAAAAGTTTGAAAAAAAATGGGTATAAGAGAAGTTCCCACCTTAGTGAAAAACAAATCAAACAAAAAAGATTACGCTAAAATTTAAGAAGTTGTGGGGTCACCTCTGACAGCCAGGCACGCTGCACAACGACTTCCCATACTTGCTCTATGAGCTATGAGTCGTGGACTCAAAGAGTTCCAAAAATCACAATGAGCCCTTTTTAGATCTGGAACGGAACTGGGTGTTTGAGAAAGGGGTACAAGTGGTCACGCAGGCATATCTCACACATGCTCGATAAGATTCAGATTAGTTAGGTGAACAGGCATGCCATGCGTCGGATATTTTCCATTTCAAGGAAGTCGTCGATCAAGCTCTCAAGGAGAGATTGTGCGTTATTCTCCATAAATAAGAAATCAGGACTGAAGGCACCTACTAATAGGCGACCATAAAGTTCCAGAACTTCATCTTTGTATCTTTTAGCAGTCATAGGATCCATCTCAAAGATATAGAGGCCTGTTCGATCATACAACATGATGCACGCTAGCACTATGTCTCTCCTTTATGGAAACGGTATCTTTCGTGCGGTTTTCCCGATGAAAGCGAGTTCCACGTTCGTGCCATATCGTTCGCCGACGAGAATCAGAGTTCAGACTAAAGTGAAATTCGTTATTGAGCATGTCATTGTCCCAAACTCCAGTTTAAACGAGAGCTTTTATGCATAGGTGTGAGTGGAATGCAAAATGCTGGTCGTCTGGCATAGAGACCAATATGATTGAATCTCCTGTTAACAATTGTCTGGAAACTCGTACTTCTGTAGCTGCTGCGAGTGCTGAATCAGTTCTTTGAGACAATTGTCCTTCTGATGTTAAGGAGTTATTGTCTGATATCGAGTACGGGTGGCGTACGGTTGTAACTTTTGGCCGATCTGGTATTGGTCGTCTATTGACATTTCCGTCCTTTGAAACCTCTACCACAGTCTTGAGATCACTCATTGAGGCACATTCAGAATTCGCGACTCTTCGGTTTGGAAACGTCCAGATTCGAGTACTCCAACGAATCTTTCTTTCGCAAACATGTCCATTTGTCTTTTTTGGGCCATCATTCATTCTTTTTAATCATTAATAACGTTCCTTCACACATGAATTGCACGAAACCGATCTGAGTTGCTTATGCCGAGTAAGCCTATTTATATGAGTTTCGGAATGCGCAGGTGATTTACGCATGAAGTCATTGACAAATGTTTTGCATAAAGACAAGTTTTCCTCTTCAACATATGATTCTCCACATGTTTTGTTGAACAAATTCACCAATATTAACAAATTTTTTGGCATTTTACGAATTATGCTTAACTTTTGCCACCAGTGTAGATTAGACTCCTGATGTAGGTTTTTTATGAAAATTCGTCTCGTCCACGAATGTGATACAATCAGATTTAAAGATCCATCAGGTAAGTTGAGGGATCCTGTGAAATCGAAAAGAAGTTTCTTCCTATGGTTGCAAAGCATACAAGAAAATCACTTTAATATTATCATGAAAGATTGAAAAAAGAAAAGAAAACTTTAAGGAAATTTAATAAGGAAAAAAAATTTAGTTTCAAGAAAAGAAATTTAAAAAAAAAAAAAAGATGTGATTCTAATTAATTCGTTGTAAGCGAAGAAATATGTGCACCGCGGGTAAAATCTGAGGTCATGAATGAAACCCAGGACCTTAAGTTAGAACACGGATTCATAAGCCACCACGCCTCATATGGAGTATATAGAAAAACGAAAAAGCATAAAACCCACGAGCTATGTTGTGTGTATAAGAATTTTAAATAATAAATACTTCGAGATTTTGGGATTTGAGGAATGAGGCTGTTGAAAAAATGTAGAAAATTTTATTGAAAATATTAAGAAATTCAATTTTTAAGTTCTTAATATAGTAAGAAGTTCAATTACTCGTCATATACTATTATTAAATGATTCAATCGAAGCAGAACCGCAATTCTACAACAAAGGACAAACTAATTGTACAAAAATAACGGTTTTCACCCCCACCCCCCTTTTCCATTCTGCATTCAAAGACAAACAATTGAATAAATATGATGGTCTCCAAGAAACTCCGTGAATACAAAATCAAGCAAGGGAAGATTGTGGTGCGTGACGTGAAACGCGCAGTGAAAACAACCTTTCTTATCGGTCACTTTAACGTTAAAAAATTGAAAGCGAATCTCAAAAAAAAATCACTTCGACATGATTATTTCATCATCAACCATAATTTCTGCGTATCAAATTTCGTACATTTACGCCTTTTAATTTTTGCATGATGATGTCGATGTGCTCATACAAATCCTTCCTTACATATAAAGAGTTGACCTGAAGCAAAAGCAAACGTCACTCCTTTATTTCTTAACCACATTCGAAAAATTAAAAATGCGTTTAGAAACTATTAAGATGTGCATCTTTTGAACAAAAAAAATTATGGAAAAATTGTAGCATCTCCTGGAAAACACCACAAAATGGTGAAAAGATTTTTTTTCGAAAAATATCACCAAAAAGTAATTTCGATTTTTTTTTTTGGCGGGAATGATGATTATACACTTTCACATTGATGATAAGAAGAAATTTCAAAGCCACCCTCATACTTTCCGAGAGGTGTGTCATTCACATTCATCTAAGTAATTTCACTCCTTATGGAGGAACATATTTAATTCTTTTTTAGTAACATCTATATATATATATATATATATATATATATATATATATATATATATATATATATATATATATATATGTAATGAAATAAGAAAATGCAATAATCCAAATTTAGGGGGGGTGGGAAATGTGCTTGAAAATTTTTCATTTCTAGCTAAAACATTTGAGAAATTCAATTGATTTGACTCTAAATTCCAAAATACATGTAATTTATAGCGTGCCATTAATTTTACCTCGAGTTAAGAATTAGGTATAAATGCTGCACACACAATGGGATATCAGTTGAAATTTTCAAATGCCATACATTGGTCCACGAAAAACTCATTTCTCCCTTTTCCTTTCAGCAGGAAAAAAATCGGACAACTTAAATTGTTTAAAGGAAAAATAATTTTTTACGAAATCAATTCATCCTTTGCTGATCTCAATCGTAATTGGCTTTCATTACGCTGAAGAATTTGACTTTGCATTTAGAAAAATACCTCTAACAATATTTTCGATTGTACTAAAATACATGATTTTCCAATTTTGTTCTGTACGTTCATCGCACAGATTATTTAAGCAATTCATGTTGTCACTTTATAGTCTTTATCATCTAATTAAATCATTAATTAGTTCAACATTAATTATGGGAACATTATGCAATTCTGTGGGACAATCATAGAAATTTTTTAATTTTTTTCTTCAGTCGCTTAAGAAAATGATGAATAGATAAATATTTCTTGTCATAACTACGCTTATTTACTGTCCAATTCTTTCTATCTCGAAACCTTTTCATAATAAATCTGTCTTTTTTGTAGCATAATTCTTCATTGTCGTAATTATAGAAATAATCTGAAAGAACTTGTCACGAGAAGAATACGTCATAAGGAATCAATAATTACGTAATCAAAATCTTCTCACGCAATGATTCTATTTCGTACAACTTTTCTGCTTAACTATCAAATTTCACAAATCCTGTAAAATTATTTGTTAAGCATTAACCACCGATAACTGAATTAAGAGAGTACATTCGCCTTTTTTTTCGAACATTTCATCCGAAGAAAATTTAAACAGTCATTCCTAATTTTCCTTCAAAATAACAGTTGACAAAATAATTATTTCTGTCCACTATAATGTTTTAAATTAAATTTTAAAACAAGTTATTTTGACAAAAATAGTTTTAATACAATATATTTACCGTACATTTTAGATTAAACACCAAAAAATTTTTATGAAATTAAATAATAAGTTTTAGTTTGGTTTTTATTAACGTCGCACTAGAAGCAACACGAGGGCTATTGGCGACGGACCTCGTAATTTTGAACCATGGTCAAGTGACGAGGATGACACCTGAGCTGGCACCCCCCTCTCCTAACATCCACACCACGCCAACGGGAGGACTTTAGGCCCTGAACAGATTTAACGTGCATCAGCCCCGGCTACACGGCGGGTCTTTGGCGGCCAAGGATCGAACCCGCGACTGAACGAAAACCGACGGCCACCAATCCGATATCGTGAACATAAGAAAACGAAGTGTGCATGTAATTATTTTTGCCATTTGTAGATTTCCAATACCCGGGGTACACTATGTGCAGAGCGAGGGCTTAGCTGCTTAAAACATGTAGGTTTCCAGTAAATAAATAAGTATATATATATATATTCAGCGCACAAGTTATATATTCCAATCACAGGTTGCGTGGATGTTCTTACAACAATCTTTTTGTATGCCACGTAGATATCCATTACATCTGCATGAGATGCAATATAGAGACATGTACTTGTTACATGGGCGATACTTTTTCGATCTAAAAATTACTTGAAAGCTGTTATACAGCATTAAGCAGACGTTTTCTTCGTCACAAAAAAATAATTCTCTGGTATTTCTTCAGGTGACGTGGAGTGACATCGGGCTGACGCTGGCGTTGGCCGCTCTCAAGTACCGCCACGGCCTTAGCCTTGAAACCCGCCCTCAATTGCAGAGCTACTTGGCCCGCATGATGGAGGTGCCCCAGCTCGTCGAGTTTCTTTCCAAAAGGGCACAAGAAGAGGCAGCTCTCTGAATTTCCGTCCATTCATGTGCATGTTTCTTTCTTTTTAAACTTTTCCCAAAATAAAGATTTTCTTTCTTTTTGATTCTGCGTCATTTTCATTGGCGATACGAATCTTTTCGGCAAACTATTTAAATAACAACTCCAATTCTACTGAAGTATTAAATATGAAGCATATATGTAATGATACTTAATTCAACAGACTTGCGACACGTAGTAAATCAATGCAAAATGTATTTAGGTCATAGAGAGAACGATCCAAGATTATGTAGATAAATAAAAAAAAACTTGGCAATGTATTTATTTTGAGTTCACAGAAATCTGAGATTTTTCTTATTCGGTAAGAGTAATATAATTGTAGGTAAATAACATGCGGTGCACAAAGTCGTCGTTTAAAAGGACCGTTCAAAATTTGAGTTATTTTGAGCCTGCCCCCTTGGACAAGAACGTTGCTTTTGCCTTATTTCCCGGTATTCTCTTTGCAAAGCATGAGTTTTGCTGTGTCTCATTCTTGACTTTGAATCATAGATGGCCAATACTGAAGTCGAGGGACAGGATTTGACTTACGTTTCAAATTCAAGTCAAAGTAGGTTCGTGATTTCGCTTCTCTCTCTGTGGATGCATTATTATTTGTACTTTAATTTCAATAATTGGATACTTTCGAAGTTCTCTTTAGAATTTGAAAACAATACAAAAGTGTTTGAAATTAAAACTATCGTTATAAAATTAAGGTTAAAACAATATAGTTTGAGAGACAAATGACTTTTAGGAGACCATTTGTATTAAACACGTGTACAACTGAAATATAAATACAGTGTTCTGTCGGTAATTCGGCAAGTATCAGACTACTGCACTACCGGATTACCCTGAAAACATTAATAATAAAGCAATTAAACCGAAAAAGCTACATACAGTTGACACAAAAAGTATTAAACCACAGTGAAAATTTGAATTTTCAAGCTAGTGAAATGGGGGGAAAAAATCAAATAACTAATTTTTATAAGATAGCATTCACAAAGTAGTGTGTGATAAGTAAAAATAAAATATTTAAAGTAAATACAAAACTTAAAATAAGAATAATAAGATTAGTGCAGCACAATATATGAAACAAAAAAGTAATATGCAAATTGCAGCGATTGGTTTATTTTTATTAATGTCGTACTAGAAGCAACACGAAGGTTAATAGTGACGGACCTCGCAATTTTGAGCCTCGATCAAGTGACGAGCAAATTACAGCGAATTGTGACATCATTAAATTTTCTAGGTCACCCTCAAATGAACTTCAGTTACAGACGCTTGTTTATTTGTTTTCAATTCATTTATAAATCAGATAACGAGCAAACTTTTTGCCATGGCACTTAGAATAAAAGACATATCACTTGAGAGGGAACAAGTCGTTTATCTGCACCATAATGGCAAAACGTTTCATGAAATTTCGAAACAGTTAAATACGTATGTATTTCATTGTGTTCAGTTCATAATTATATTAAAAAGAAAAATGAGTCAGGTGGGTTGGGTAATAAGCCGACATCAGGGAGACCGAAAGAACTGATTGTGAGAGAAAGAAAGCTAACGGTGAAAAATGCTCAGAAAATTCCATCGAAAATTGTTCAGATGATGGTCGCAGAACATTGAATCAGCATCAGAAAAGACTGCCACATATTAGACAGAAATGTTTTGCATGATGCAGGCATAAAAGGAAGACGGCGAAGAAAAAAACCATATATTTCAAAAGCTAATGGAAAAAACCTGATTAGATTTTACCAAAAAATATGAAGACAAACCATTAGATTTCTGGAAAAATGTAATTTTTTCCGACGAAAGCAAGTTTGAAATTTTCAATTCAAAACAGGTTTTACAATTTTGGGGGGGGGGGAAAATTTCGCATAAAAGCCTCAAAACATGATGAAAATTGTGAAACATGGAGAAGGTAACGGCATGATCTCGGACTGCATCGTTTACAACAAGGTTCGTTGACATACAGTTATGTGCTACGCCATATCCTGAACGACAATGCAAGAAAGTTGGGGATGGAGAAGACTTATCTTCCAACAAGACCAAGATCTTAAGCATACTGCCATAAAAACCAGAGTGCCTTCTCTACAGTGCTCCCCAAAAGACTTGTAACTCCACCGCAGTCCTCAGACATTAACACAATCGAGCATTTGTGGCATCAATTGAACATACAAATTGGAAAATGCTCAATAACCAGCAAATCTAGTCTGAATGAAGTTTTAGAAAAAAAATTACATGGAACACCTTATCTCCAAATGTGACAAAAGATTTGGTTGAATCGATGACGAGACATTTGAATGCGGTAATTGTAACCAAAGGATTGCATACTAAGTATTGACTTTTAATTTAAAACTTTAGATATTTTATACTTGATGCAACACTCAAGGCTGATATTCTAATACTTTTTTTTTTTTTTGCAATACGAATTTCATTATTTTTTTTCTTCTGAAAATCATTTTTATTTTAAGTATTAGTTACACAATATAATAGTTATGCAAAAATGCTATATAATACAAATTTACAATGCTTATTTTGTTTATTGCCTTAAAAATTACGAATTTTACATTGCTCTATTTATTTTGTCAACAGTATTGTATTGATAGCTAACACTATTCCATTTAAGTAGAAGGCATATAATAACGTCTGAAAGGCTTGTTTGCCTGTGTAAAAACGCCTGATTATTGGCAGAGTCGAAAAGATGAAGTGCCGGATTATAGAGGGCATACTGTATTATTATTCTTTTTATTTATGTCTCAAAAATTGGGAAACTGTTTTACACAAAGTAGATTGCTAAGAATTTATGTCTTTTTAGTTTTTGAACAAGTCGAAATAAAATATCAACAATATATTGTGAATAATTTCTCTGAGATGCTTATAAGCCAAAATATTTATCACGACAGCGAACATTTAAAGCTCATCCATATAGGACGCTAGATAAATTTAGAGTAAATGTTAAGCTGAATGAATTTTATTATAAAATTATTAAGAATGTTAAAGAAATTTCTTTCTTATAGTACAAGAAATTTTCATAGAGTATTAACTATTTCTATTTATTGGTGAATATATATATATATATATCGATAAAGTATTCAGTTAACTAAATCTTATAAAGCTATTTTGAGCCGTGCGTTTTACATTATTACACTTCAATTAATAGATTAGCACATATCTCTTACCAGAAGTAAAAAACGCTGACAAACCAGGATACAGTTACTTCTACCTATACAAAGTATTAGATCCATTATTAGATATTTTAGGATAAAAAACAATAGACCTTGCAAAAGGCAAGGTCTGTTGTTTATAATAGTAGCATTCAAAGTGTATTTTGTGTTTGCATTAAAACGTGCATTTTGAACCCAAAAAATTTATAGACCCCTTAAAGGTGCTATGAAATGGTTGTTACGAGGTCTGAGAACTTGAAGAGGGGTGGGATTAATTCGTTTTCATTTTTTAGAAACAGCTAATTAGATCTTTCATCTGCTTGGATCTGTAAATATGCATGCGATCGAAGAAAATGATAGCAAGTCTCCCCCCCCCCCCAAATTATCAATGGAGGGTAACAATATCAAAGCAATAACATCTTTTTCGGTTTGACGACCTCAAAACTTACAAAGTATCTACTTTTTTATAATCACACTCTACCATCTACTTGGATTAACTGCTATACGTCAGATTCAATGTTATCGAGGTGGAGCTATGGAAATAGCGCATTCAACATTTGGCCCCACGGGAATGCAAAAGGTTTTTGAACAAAAAAATTCCAATCTGTTTATAGATTGAGGTTTCGTCAACCTCATACAGTTTATTTTTTGCCAATTCCAATTTAAATTCTCTTTCATCTAGAAGTTTTCTAATAAAATGTAATCTAAAATGAATATGCCTAGTTTTAGAATTTGCTAATTTAGTTTCACAAAAATACATAGACTTATTGTCACAAAACAAAGAGGTTTTAACTTAGTAAAAAAACTTAATTTTTTTAAAAATATTTTTATCCATTACAGTTCCTTGATAGTGTCAGTAAGACACAAACTTTGCCTCCATAGAATTAAGTGAAATGCATTTCTGTTTACTTGCTCTTTAAAATAAAAGAATGTTACCTATTAATATATGCGTATCAAATGCCCACTAGTCGAGTTTAGTTTTTATTAACGTCGCACTAGAAGCAACACGAGGGCTATTGGCGACGGACCTCGTAATTTTGAACCATGGTCAAGTGACGAGGATGACACCTGTGCTGGCACCCCCCTCTCCTAACATCCACACCACGCCAACGGGAGGACTTTAGGCCCTGAACAGATTTAACGTGCATCAGCCCCGGCTACACGGCGGGTCTTTGGTGGCCAAGGATCGAACCCGCGACTGAACGATAATCGTCGACCGCAAGTCCACGACCTTGACCACTAGGCTACCGCGACCCTGCCCACTAGTCGAATGTACACTGCTCAAAACAATTAAAGGATATTGAGGTTTGGGTGGATTAAGCGGCTGGGGAATTGTTTATATATGATTTATACATGATCGACAGACGTGGTAGGATATATAAGAAAAATAATCAAGTATGTTTAGAGCAGAAAAAAATGCATTTTACTTAGCATTTGGACACAAAAAGAAAAAAGAAAAAAAAAACCACAGTTTGTGCATCCGAGAAAAAACGAATAAAAAAGGGTATTTACTCGAAAGAAAAAAGTTTTTAGTAGGGGGTATGGTTTGCCCGGATGCTGAACACCTATGAGGCTATTTATGAGGAGCTGGGGTATTCTATCCCACTCCTCCAGAAGAGCTCTTTCCAGTTCTTGGAGAGTTCGTGGGGGTGGTAGGCGGCCAGCAACTCGTCGGCCTAGAATATCCCAAACGCGTTCTATTGGGTTCATGTCCGGAGAACATGTTGGCCATTCCATTCGTACGATTCCCTCCTCGAAAAGGAAATCACCCACTAAGTTGGCACGATGTGCCTGCAATTGTCGTCCATTAAGATGAAGTCATCTCCAATTGCTGCAGTGTGCGGAACTACAATTGGTCTTAAGATCTCATCCCTATATCGGCGACTGGTCAGAGCTCCATTTCGAATGATGTAGAGATCGATGCGCCCATCAATGGAGATGCCAGCATAGACCATCACTCCACCCCCGCCAAATCTGAAACTTCCAAGCACGAACGCAGTATTTGTTTCTAGAGCCACGTTCCCTTCAGATAAATTATGCCTATCATCAGGATGAACAAAAAACCGGGACTCGTCAGAGAAAAGAACATTGCGCCATTCATTTCTCCTCTAGTTCACATGCTCGATTGCCCACTCCCTACAGGCGCAACCCGTAGTGCACTATGTGCGGAGCGGGGGGTTGGTCTCTCGAATTATGTCCCTACAGGCGCAACGGTGCCTTGCTGTTAGTGTAACACATACCATTGGTCAGCGAGCATACAGTCCTACAGTGTGGAGCCGGTTTCGGACAGTTTGAAGTCGAAATTGTGGTGCCAGTGGCCGAGCGAAGGTGTTGCTGAAGAAGAGTGGCATTCATATTTCGGTGTCTCCGAGCCGTTACTGTTAAATATCTATCTTGAGCGTTATCATATTGGGCGTAGTTTCACGTCTTCGACCTGCACTTCCAGTCTCCAAGAAATGGTTCCAGATTCTGGAAATCACACTTTGTGCAACTCCAGTAGCTTCTGCTACTTTGCCCCCCCCCCCTTAACCGTCCAACAATTCTCCAGGCTTCTGAATCGGTTAAATGTCTTCGTTGAGACATCACAATCATCGAACCAACACACTTGTTGAATGTCGATCATTCTTTTCCGCTTTGTCTTTCGTTAAGTTGAAAGGAAAATTTCGTTCGCTGCCGCTAAAGCGCCGTTTTTGACGTCAGACTCAAAATTTGCATACTTTGAAAATGAGAAAAATTAGCATTTGTGACTCTCTTCTTCCATTTTCCGCAAAAAAAAAAAAAAAAAAAAAAAATTCGCTTATACCGTTATTTTATATAAGACTTAAAATATCCTTTAATTGTTTTGAGCAGTGTATTTTTGATAAGTAGGACTTCCAACTTGCATCTGAATAGGCAATCAAACCACATTTCTTTACATAGGATAAATTTAATTAGTAATCGCTCGTATTAAAAACATAATTAAGTAAATCAACTAAAATTAATCAGTTTGGACACACACATATATAAATAACCGTTATAAAATTGGTGATGTTGTATTCATGCTGAAAGCTATGTCAGAGCGACGTGTGTCGCCCAAATGCGAAAGCTATCTAATTAATGATCGATACGGATACTTAAGCATTATTTCGTTTTCGATAATCTTACTTCGTTTATTTTTGGAGGAAAATACCTTCGCTTAAATGATAAATTAACAAAACTTCTTGGAATATCTATAAATTTTTTAATTTTATTAATATTAGTTTTCGGATGCAAATACACATTATCGTTTTCCTTCTCAAAATTTATACCTAAAATATATTCAAAACAATTCAATGATGTCAAATTTTGCCATCGGTTTGAAACTACATATTTAATACAATTTTCATTTTTACCAAATACCACAATATTATCGACGTACGCAATTAACATTACAGCATTTTTCAACTTATAACCACAATTAAAATATTTAAGTTGATGAAAAAAAACCAAATGATTTGAACATTGTCCAATTCTTTATTCCACATTCTACTATTCCTGACCATAGATTTTTGTAGTAAGCATACTATGGATTCCTTCCCTTTTTTTCACATAAACCTGGTAGTTGATGATGCATAAATAATTCCTTATATAGCTCACCATACAAGAATGCTGCCTTTACATCTAGTTGTATATGCATCCAACCTAACAACAACAACAAAAAAAAAACCTTAAGGAAAAATTTACAACTAGTGAAAAAATGTTCGTATAATCTAATCCAAACATCTGAACTACGAGTCCAGTAGTAGTCTACTAGTTTTAGACTTTTTATTTTTTGAGTAGGCATCTTAATAGAAAAAACCCATTTACAGCTACGGATGGAAATTTCTATTCTTACCTGCGATTGTTCGTTTGTAAGGAACTGTTCGTTAACCTATTTTTAGATCCCTTATCTTTCAAGATTTCTCGAACCAAACCTTAAAAATACTCTAATGAATTTAACGCTATATAATTGCAGTATATGTTACGCTACAATTTTAAGGGGGAAATCACATTTTAATTAATCTTGTACAGTATTTTCTAATTGTATCAGCAGACAGTGAAAACAAAGTATATTTCGTTATAGCTCAGAACGATTGTTCTTTAAATATATATATTCAAAATAAATAAAGTAAATGCTGGTAGGAAACAAATTTTTGAAATGATTTTTATATGAAATAATGTATTATGAATTTTAGGAGAAAGCATTTAATAATTTCATAGAAAAAAATCCGCTTCTAATGCCTTAATATTAAGGTGACCAATCGTCTTCCTTTTTGATATTTTAAAAATAATCCTTTAATCTCTGATTCAGAATATAATATAGTATACAGGACCACTGGATGCATTTAAGATAGCTATTTATTAAAGCAGCATAGGTTACGTGATGCTTCACGTACATCGGAATGGCGTCCTTTTACAAGTTTACATATCAAGGTTTTAGTACATGTGGAGCCATCTATTAATTAGACCAAAAACTAATATCTAAAACAGAACTTCAGATCCGAACTGTTAAGGCTCCCTTCGAGTGATTCCGAAAGTAAGAATCGACGAAAGCTCCCTCTACTGGGAGGGGGGAAGGGGCGTTACTTAGTGCGGACAAAGTACTCATACAATACTGGTCATATGGAGCAGAAGTAAATAGTTCTCTTATAAAAGAGAAGTTACAAGCTTTATTTTCCTTATTTCGCTTGAATTCAAATTAGGAACTTCTTAGATGCTTTTAATTTTTTGAATTTTGCTCTAGTATTTTCCATTTTCTTATATTTATGTTTTGACAGCTATCATGAAGTTTGAAAATGACGTCACAGGGTAATAAATATTTCCTCCAGACAGAACTGAAAGAAGTAGAGCTGTTTCCCTCCTCGATTCTTCCCTTCTATCTCCCCCTCCCATTCAAAACAAGAGAAAAAGGGGGTAATTTAATCTCCATCGTTCTTTTACACAGTTTCTTGGGAGCTTTTCACGGTAGGGAGGGGTCCGTCCTGAGGCTAAATTGCCCTTCTGTGTTGTTCAAGTGTTTGAAAGCTATTCCAAACTAGGAAGAAACTGGCGTTTTCATTGCTTCAAAAATAATCATTCTTTCCTTTCGATCACTTTTTTTCATGCCTTCTAATTTCAAAAAATCCGTTTCTACTATTTCATTTTTTTCAAAATCGTATCACTTGATTTATAAAAGATCGACAATGCTAGCGATATTCCAAATTTTGTGTATACTGATTAATTATATAAATATAAATTTTAATATAATAAAATGTTCTATATACACAATTTTGCAAAGAACAGATTTTGCCACCCAAAGTGCGCTTTTTTTTTTTTGTAATTATTATTAAATTACTCAATTAAATATCAGAATTAAAGTAAACGATAAATGGACAATAGTAAACTTTTCCGATATTAAAATTAAAGGAACCAGTAAATTATTAAATTGATTTTATTTTAGCTAAGTGTAATTAATATCAGAGCAAACGATAAATTATTAAATTGAATATTATATCAACTACATGTAATTAAAATTAAAGGAAATGACTAATTATTAAATTGAATATATTTAAGCTATATGTAATTAAAATTGAAGCGAACGATTAAAAATTGGAAAGTGATTTCGTACGCGAAAAGTGATCTGGTTCGCCAAAATTGACCCAACTAAAACAATAGCCCCTTAGGTGGCTAAAAAGCTGAAACCTGGTCAAAACAATTGCTCAATGTGGTTGCTGCATTGTCAGTATGTGGTTGTATTGACTGAAATAATTATTTGAATTTTGTTGATAATATTGTATCCAATTCTAATTGCCCCAATAGGAAAGAAAATTTATATCAAGGCATTTGCTTTTATTAAGAGTTTGATTTTTGTAACTAAAAGACACAGATTGTAATATATATTTATTTTAAATTTCATAGCTCTCGTGTTGCTTTTAGAGCGAAATTTATAAAAAGTAAAAAAAAAAAAATATATTTCTATAAATAAATATATATATACACTATTCATTTACCTTTTGTTACAAGATTTTATTTGGATTACTCTCGTATTGAAAACAAAAGTTTTAAAATCATTACCTTAACTCAATTTTTGTTTT
>BMAW01066861.1:2059375-2106574 GCA_019974015.1 Nephila pilipes
CCCCACACACAAAGGCTGAGAGGCAGCCTTTTTTTTCCTTTTAAGATTCTGAATAATGTTATTTATTTTCAGTCATACCTTAATTCCAATTTACATATGATTTTTTAGTTAATACATAAATAGATAAGTAAATAAAATATTTAATTTTTATACTTGTTTCCCATCAATCCAATAAAAAAAATTGGTGAAAATTGATGATGATATATTTTTGAAAATTGAGTTCAGTACTGGTGAAAGCAGGTATCAAATATGTATTGCATATATTTTATTTCAATCCAATAAAAAATTCAGGAGAAATTTATTATGACGTATTTTTGAAAATTAAGTTCGTTACTGTCGTAAGCAGACATAAAATACATACGCAAAAACAAGTTGATTTTTGAAAAGTGGAAAGGTACGACATTTATAGGGTATGGAAAACTATAGCCCATTGAGTGAATAACATTTATTAGTACAGCTTTATTCATATACTATCTATTTAATAATTTTCATTCTGCATTAGTTATTAGACTAAAGAAATGGGGGAAGCTAATTCGAGGTCGAATTCTGAAAACAAAATTTGTAAGGATTGACTATTTATTAGCATCGTAATTGGAAGAAACATGAGAGCTATTTATTGTTTTGAAATTTAAAACATGTTGGCAGTTCTAGGAAAATAGGACTCGAACTCTCGGCTCGACTCAAACATCACTAGCCACAAAATAGCGAGCATAACCATTCGGCTACTCCATACGCTGTTTCAATGCAGTAAGATAATGTTTCAGTTCTTGCAAAATGTATTATTCATGTAAAATTGTTCACATATCTGAGAACCAGAATAATTTTTTTCCCTATATTCTTCATTTAATCATAAAAATTCGATATATTTTAATCTGATTATTACAAAGGCGTTTTGAAAAAATAGTAATAAATGGTAACGCAATCTTTCTACTTAAATATAGTTAAAATGTTTTGTGGGTAATCTCTTGAATAAGTATATACAGTTGTGTCAATTGAAATAAAATAGTTACTTTTGGGGTTTAAATATAATATAAACAGTGATACACAAATTTTTTTGTGGTTATTGCTTCTTCGGGAGTTATGTTTTGGCATGAGGCCGGGCATTTTACCTCAACAATTCCATCATCATCAACTAAACCATCTGGAGTGGCTGCTAAGTACTTTAGTTTTGGATGTATGAACAGTCCGCAAGGGCGAACTATCAAACCCATTGAATTTTCTAAAGCCTTCACAGCCTCCCCTTCATGATTTATTCCGTATTCCATTGCTGATGACCGGAAGTGGGAATAAAGCTTTTTGTTAATTATTCCTTCACAACTTGTGTGGGGAAGTTTTTTGCAAATTGCACAGAAATCCGAAGCTGTCAGTCGTTTTCGACGTTCCTCTCTCCATAGAGGACTCTTTCTTTGTTCTACAGTCTTTCTTTCAATGGATTTTCTTTCTTCAATTGATAGTTGCAGAGTGGAAAGAAGCCTTTCTTTTTTTTTGAGAAAAAATATCCTCCGATAAATCTGGCTTTTCAGCTCTAACACCGTAATTTTTATTACGACCTTTCTCTAAAAAAAGACTTTTTCTGCAACGAGGCCGTGACATCTTCCTTTTTCTCCTTATTAAATCATTTTCTCTTCTTCTTTCAGTCGATTTCACAAAATTTCCAGGGCTCGTATTGTACATACTTTTATGTACGCGAGACATAAAGGACCCGGAATTATGTGAAATTACAGCTCCACTGCATCGGGCGAGATAGCTTCGTCGTAAACAAAAATTTACTCTCTTTCCTCCTATAAATTTTGCCACAATGGAGTGAAACTGCTCGACGCAGTTGTTGTTAGCTGAAAACAACAAGCTTTTGCTGTTATCAGCCAAATTGTTTACGACATTCATTATTCTATACAATAACCCAGATTGTAATAAGTCTGGAATCCAGTTTGTATCATTTTTTCTCTGAATGCTGCAAACAGAATCAACACAATTCTGGTGATCTCCAAACACATGGTATGGAGCATTTAAAATATGTTTTTGGAGTATGGAACAGCAATCAAAGTTTACTTCATTTTTTGTTAGTTGCGCAGTTGCTGAAATTACAGATTTTCGCAACCGTAAAATGTTTTTTCCTAAGCACTTTCTCAAAGTTATTGGTCCAGCTTTGCTGTCCCTAACTATATCTTTTAACTTCAGGCAAAAATTCCTAAACAAGTGATTTTGGCACTCTAATTTTTCCACCTGAAGTTCATCGTAGGGCCTGGAATCTAATATTGTTTTGTAAACGTTGCTATCTCCGTCTCCAATAACTTTTGCATATTTTACTCCATACATAGCCACACTGTTTTGGAATCCCTCTTGAATTATGTTTGCCTCCATACTCGAAGAGCTGCCATGCCAATTTTTACTGCAGCAATGTTTGCCAGGTAATTTGTTAACAGCTGCAGCTCTGGAGCAGACCATGCAATATCGGTTTCGTACAGCCATGTATAAAACTTTCTTTGTCCGAAATCCCACTATTGCAGCCTGAAATTATAAAAGAAACATTTAATAACTATCAAATTTATTTTGGACATTATATAAGTTAATAATAAATTAGTACAGTTAGCAAATACAAAAACAATTCATAAAAATATTTTTAAACATGAATTTAATTCAGTTGTGTCTATTTGATTACATATGCAACATAGCGTCAAAAACTTTTCAATTTCTACAATTTACAAAAAAAGAGGTTTAATCAATAGAAATATACGAAATATATTAAACAAAACTTACCGCTCCGGATAGAGATGAGTAGTTGGTTCTATATGATCTCTTGGCCCAGCAACCATCCACAACGACTGTCAGCATAGGAATTCCATCTCCTCCAACTTCTCCAGCCTGAACTGCTAAATGTTTTTCTTCCATTGCTGCACAGTACATTTCATTTTCAGCAACTTTCTCCCAAGCTGTAGCAATGTTATCGTGTTCTTTCTGGTACGTATTTGAGCTAAGAGGAGGGATATCTAACGTAGACAGAAATTCTTCTAAATTGGCAAACCCCCCACCAATTTTCATTATACCTGAAACAGCAGCAGTATTTACGGGCATTTTTTTACATTCCGGGTCTTCAGCCCATAATGTTTCTTGAAAGTGGCACATTTCACATTTCATTTTTATTCCTGAGTTTAAACCTTTCCTAACTTCAGACATTATTTTCATGTTTGAAAATGAACATTGAAGAGGACCGTGGTTATTCAAATTTTGAATACAATTTATGAAATGCGAAATATTCACAATTCTTCTTCCGCTCAGTGAGTGTTCTATTACTGTCTCAGTGTTTGAAGTACTAGGGGTGCATGTTTTTGAATAGAAGGTCGTACTTACAGGTGTGCATTCTTCATAGCACTTTCTTTTAGAATTTCGCCTGAAAAAAAAAAAAGAAGAAACTCATCTTGTATTAAATGTTGAAATCTAGAATAAACTATATGAAATGTAAGTACAAAGGTAAGACTAAATATTAGTATTGCTTTCCAGGAAGAAATAAAGCATTTTTTTTTTCTAAAATTATGCCAAAATATCAGTGTAGGAAACAAAAGTTAAGTTTAATAAATCGTTTGCTTTTTAATTGTTTGTTTATTAACATTGCACTAAGAAGCGAAACGAGTGCAATCGGTGACAAACTTGGGAATTTTGAACTTAAGTCAAATGACGAGAGTGACACCCCAACCTGGCACCTCCTTCTCAAAACTTCCACACTACACCATGGGGAGGACTCGGGATCTCGACACATTTAACATATATCAGCTCCTTTCTACTATGTATCCATAGAGAAATCAGGACTCGAACCCACGGCAAAACGGAATCACGTTGGCCTTGAGCTTACAATTATGACCTCTCGGAAACTGTGGTCTACTTGCCTCGTGAAAGTGAAGGAATAACATGATATAAGAGGCAAACGAAATTCCCTCATCATAATAAAATTTCTAGTTTGGTTTTATTGACGTCACACTTGAAGCAGCACGAGGGCTATTGGCACGAACCTCGTAATTTTGAGCTACGGTCAAGTGACGAGGACAACACCTGAGCTGGCACCTCTCTCTCCTAACTTCCACACCACGCCCTGGAAGGACTTCCAGCCTCGACAGATTTAACATGCATCTGCTCCGGCTGCACTGGGGGTTTGGTTTTGGTAAAGTTTTTATCAACGTCACATAGAAGCAAAACGAGGGCTATTGGCGACGGACCTCGTAATTTTGACCGAGGTTCAAAATTACGAGGCACGGCGGGTCTTTGTGGCAGCAAGGCTCGAATCTACGTCTCGACGATAACCGCCAACCGTAGGTCCACGACCACGACCACTAGAATACCACGGCCATAATAAAATTTCTAAGAAAACAGAATAAAATTTTAGAAAAGAGTTACTTACTTTTCTTTCCATTCGGAGAATTTCTGTCCTTTATTCTTTCTTCGGTATGCTGAAGAATATAATCTTTTCTTGTTGCTTTGACGGTTATTCATATTATTTAATAATTGTAATAAATTTCTGCAACACAAGTTTTATAATAGCAAATGTTCTAATGCACAAATAACTAAATACTGGGAGCAAAACAAGTGAATTTCAATTCTGGAGGTACAAACAAAGAATGTTGCACAACAGATTTACAATATCTCCACTGATATATTCAAAACGTATCTAAAATACATATTGTTCATTTTAATAATAAAGTAATTTGGATAGTGTATTTTTTTAAAATACTCAGTAAAAATAGCATAAAAAATGAAGGATTACTTCTTTTTTTAAGAAATCGTGTATGAAGCTTACTTTTTAAACACTGTGAAATACCACGTAGATATCTGTATAGTAAGCTAGACAAACTTTCAACAGATAATACGCAACTGTAAATAAAGCTTCAAAAGAGGAATTCTCAGATTCCTAGACATCGGCCGACTTCACCGGAAAGGATCATAAATCTTTTGACGACCTGTCTTTATCATGTATCCTTGCGCACTAAGGCGGGACTTTTAATTTTGCTTTCCCCTCTTTCCTTGTTTACTTTGCTGACTCAACAAATTACATGCAGGGAAATAAATTAAATTTTTTAAAAAAATATGCATTTGAAAGAACATAAAAAAAGGAAGGTTTCTGTGGAATTACTTTTTTTTTCCGATTATTCAAAGTATTTTTATGATCAATTAAGTGTGCCGGATGCAAGTTTTTAGATCTTTAATAAAAATTTAAAAATACTTGCAAAAATCAGAAAAAAAAAGTAACTCCACAGAAACCTTCATTTTTTAATGCTCTTTAAAATGCACTTTATTCCTTGCAGTTAAAATAAATATTCTAGATGTGAGACTTTAAGTACGCAACTCCATAGGATTAACATTAGGTAGGGAAATTCGTGGTGGCGTGTCGACGGGGGCCTTAAAGGTCCAAATAGTATCGCAAATTCAGATCTAGATAAAGCTAATCTAATGGCCTCTTCACTTAAAAATCAATTTCAATTAAATAACATTAATAACCCTAAATTTGACAAAGAAACACTTGATGTCGTTCACAACTTTATGAATAATCAAAATAATTTTGCAAACACTACACCCCTCCCCCCTACACTACCTTCTGAAATTCTAAAATACATCAAGAAACTTAAAATCAAAAAAGCTCCAGGTAGGGAAGGAGTCACTAATAAAATGGTTAAAGAATTACCTATCAAGACAATTTTTCAAATAACCTCAATTATTAATGACATCCTCAAAATCGGGCATTTCCCTCAGTCGTGGAAAAATGCATCTGTTATACCCATTATTAAACCAGGAAAAGACCCCACCCTCCCTGATAGTTACAGACCAATTTCCCTATTACCTATCATTAGCAAAATTGCAGAAAAAATGTACTTAATAGATTAAAAGATTTCCTCAATTTAAACGATATTTTAATCCATGAACAACATGGATTCCGAGAAAAACTGTCCACATCACACCAGCTTCTCCGTGTCATTGAACACGTTAAGGCCGGTTTGAATAATGGGAAATCAACAGGTGCAATTTTCCTCGACATTCAAAAAGCATTTGATAGAGTTTGGCACGAGGGACTGCTCTTTAAACTAATTAAAATTAAATTAAATCCAAATCTCATAAAACTATTAAATTCATACCTTAAAAATAGAACCTTTGCAGTAAGAGTTAAAAACTCCCACTCCATTACCACTACTACTTCAGCTGGAATAGCTCAAGGGACGCTTTTAGCCCCAACTTTATTTTCTTTATACGTGAACGACATCCCAAAAGCATTCAACACAACTCTCTGCATGTATGCAGACGACACAGCGATACTAGCACAAAACAAAGAACGACTTTTAGTGGCTCGAGCACTACAAAAACATATAACGCAACTAGAAGACTGGTTCTCCAAATGGAAAATTGCCCTGAATCCATCTAAAACGGAGGCAGTCTTCTTTTCACACAGAACAAAAAATTCACGCCCGGACGTTTTTATCTACAATCACAAGATCACCTGGTCTCAACACACAAAATACTTAGGAGTTATCCTAGATAAAAGATTCACTTTTAATCAACATATCACACAAACAATTAAAAAATTCCGAGTATGCGCGTGTTCGGTCTACCCCCTAATGGCTCGGAATTCAAAATTAAGCATTAAAAACAAGTTGCTTATTTATGCTCTGATTCTCAGACCTATTCTCACCTACAGTTGTGCTGTTTGGGTTTTTGCTGCAAACACACACCTTAATAAACTTGAAAAAGCACAAAAAAACATTATTAGACAAATTGCAAATGCTAGATGGTTCATGGGAAATACAGACATTTATAACTCAATTAACTTCCCAACAGTAAAAAAGTTCATACAAAAAACACCCTTTAACTTCTTTAATAATCTCATGAACATAAATAACAACTTACTTACAAACATCTCAAACTATGACCCTGACCCAGCTATTAGAAGACCCAAAAATGTTTTACTCGATTCTTATTAAATTCACTCTATTTTCCCAAAATCTTTTAAAATAAAAATATTCCCATTCTGAATCACCCACCTCACACCAAGCCGACCAATCACAACTCTCATACAAACCAGGATATCTTCTCACTCTGAAAACACACACTAACATAAGCAGCAACCCCATTGGTAAACTGCTTTCACCCCCTCACCTTCACCTACCCTTTCTCCGAAAAAAAAAGAGGTTAAATCCAATACTTTAAAAACTCTCTTTCACTTAATTTTTTCATCCTTTTAAATCACTCTGATAAATTAATTTTACACTATAAAGCCATCCAAAATATCTTTTATGCAATTCTGGGCTGGAAAAAGCCAAAGTCAAGCATCCCAAACTGCTCTGATATGGAGATTTAGAGTCGTTGGCTCAGGAGCTCCAGTAAAGCCTGTCAACCTATAATTCGGCTACTCTATACGCTGTTTCAAAGCAGTAAAATAATGTTTCCGTTCTTGAGAAATGTATTAGCCATGTAAAATTGTTCACATATATAAGAACCAGAAAAATTTTAATGCAATAAATTTTTTCTCTGGATTCTTCATTTAATCATAAAAACTCGATATATTTTAATCTGATTCCTACAAATGAAGTTTTGAAAAAATAGTAATAAATGATCACGCACATAATTTATGTAGATGAGCATTCAATTTTATCATAAAAATAGCCCTTTAATTATAATACAATTTTTTTTTAAAAAAAAGCAAATTTCTTCTTTATTTCTCTCTAAATGGAGTATCTAAAATATTTATTGTTTATTTTAATAATTAATAAAGTAATTTGTATAGTGTGTTTTTTTAAATACTCAGTAAAAATAGCGTAAAAAACGAAGGATTATTTCTATTTTTAAGAAATCGTGAATGAAGCTTACTTTTTAAACACTGTGAAATACCACATAGATATCTGTATAGCAAGCTAGACAAACTTTCAACGGATATTACACAACTAGGGGGGATCCTAAGATCACTTACAAATTCCCAGAATCGGCTGACTTCTCTCCGAAGGGATGTAAATCTCCTTTTGTCAACGTGTCTTTACCATGTATCCTTGCGCATTGAGGCGGGACTTTTAATATTGCTTTCCCCTCTTTCCATGCTTAGTTTGCTGACTCAACAAATTACAAGCAGGGAAATAAATTAAATTTTTAAAAAAAATATGCATTTGAAAGAGCATAAAAAAAATGAAGGCTTCTGTGGAATTACTTTTTTTTTTCTGATTATTCAAAGTATTTTTATGATCAATTTAGTGCGCCGGATGCAAGTTTTCAGATCTTTAATATAAATTTAAAAATACTTGCAAAAATCAGAAAAAAAAGTAACTCCACAGAAGCCTTCATTTTTTAATGCTCTTTATTCCATGTAGTTAAAATAAATATTGTAGATGTGAGACTTTAAGTAACTCCATAGGATTACCATTAGGTGGGGAAATTCGTGGTGGCGTGTCGACGGGAGCCTTAAGCGTCATGTGACGGTGCAGTTCGAAAATACGCGATTATGAATTGCATGCGCTGGGCGTAGGAGAACTTCCAAGTTTCTGGCACTTTAATTTACGCTATCGCAGGCTCATCGATGACTACTTTGTTGGGGGAACTGTGTGATGACCATTCGGGGTACCATGTTCGTCCATTTGAAAAATTCGGCATGTTCCACGAACATTTGCCTGTTTCCAATACAAGAGCAGGCCGCTGAGTAGGATAAAAATGCTGGCAACATCTTCAGGCTTCTCTCGTGTTGTATAGGCTTCCGTAAAATGTCATGTAGTAGAAGGTTATACAACAAGGAAGGCAGAGAGAGAGAAAAACGACTGTGAATAATTCAGTACAGATTTCAAACGGACCGCTGACTTGGGTGTTCTCGTTCTACTAGATGAAATGGTTTGAAACAACAATTCGTTCTCTCGATCCCCGTCCCTATTTACAGCCAACAATTATAGCATTATCAGGAAGATCAAGTATTTTTCACATTTTACGTTTTTACCTCCTCCTCAATTACTTGACGCTAGTTATATTTTTCAGAAGATTTCTGGGATTGTTTGAACGACTGAGAAATTTTAATGTTATAAACTTTTCTTTCTGAAAGAGATCAACAAAATCAGATTCGTAAAATTATCAATATATGAATTTTTTGATGTATCTCTATCTTCTTGATGCCCTCTTTGAGAAATAGGTTAAGTTAACTAAATCAAAGTTAAATATTAAATTTTCTTTTTTACAATACTTAATAACATCATTTATTGGCCTCAAACGCTGTTTTGCGATAAGGGATAATAATAAACATCAATATCCGAGGTTTACTTTGAGGTCTTTCTCTCTTGTCCAATATAAAATATATATCATTAAGGTTTAATTCACATTCATTTCCTGGTTTCTCTTCCTCCATGTTCATTCTCTTCCAGAGAATGTTGTAGCAGACAGACATTCTTTCAGCTTTTATTCCCAACTATTTTTTTTAAAAAAATTCAAATTCCTTTCTACAAAATTCTAACTCATTTTCAGTTCTACCAGATTTTACTTTTCCATTCAACTGGTTTTCTTTAAAGCATGTCAAAAGATCTTATTTCACTTTCAATTATGTTTTCTAAACCAATTATACTAGAATTTTTAATTCATTTTTCTTAATAAATCAAAATTTACAAGTCTAAATCGCCAATTCACTATTTAAACCATGATATTTAAAAGATACATAAGAGTCAAAACACTTTGTTGGCATACCATGAAGAATATAACTTTTACCTACTCCAAAAGCAGTTTTATATAATGAATACGAGGAATTTTCAAACTGTTTCTCATTATCATGACACGTTACTCAAAAGCATAATACGTGCATACAAAATATTTCTCACACAAATATATTTATAAAAAAACATTTTTATCCCAAGCATAAAATATTATATCACCTACTCCAAGGATTTCCGATGTATATTTTTTAATATTGAGAAGAGTTTCAGCCTGAGTAAATTCTTGAAAGTTTTAAAAACAGTCATTACAAAAATGTTATGAATCAGAATTTCCAAACTGGAGTTTTTATCAACCAGCATTGCTTTAATTTAACATTGGTGAAGAAGCCTACATGATGCTTGAACTAGGTTTTTTTTTTCTGGCACTCCCCCTTTCCATACATTTTTATCCTTTTTAGCTTTCTCCCTGTCGCTCATTTTATTCAATCTATCTCTAACGAAATAGCCATTTTCATTGCAATAAAAACAAGCATCTGCTGTAATAAATATTTACTTGCTTTTGCCGGACTTTAAAACATTGGGGATTAGTCAGGTATGCATCCAACATCAGAAAAGTCCTTCATCTTCCTTTTTCTGCACCATTCTTCCCATCAGCCTTTTATATACATAAAGTTAAATTTCTCATCTTCTAAACAACACAGCAACTTAACTAACTTGTCGCACTCTGAAGGCAGTTTCCTAAGCAGTGGGATGCAAACAAATTGCTCAGGCATATCAAAACCTTGCTTCTTCAATTAATAGCTTTTCAGACATTTGCTTGAGTGAGTGTGGGGTTTTATGACGCAAGAGCCAAAGACATTTGCTTGAGGAATATACCCTTGGTTTCTTTATCATCTTTGAAATTTAATTTGGAGAACTCGTCAATTAAGCAAGTTCAGCCCTAGAAGTCGGCTCAAAGTTCATTTTCAGAACTCATTAGACAACTTTCCCATCGGTAATGTTTGAAATTAGAGAAGGGAACTGATGCCAACTCCTTGGTAAATAGTTGTGCGCGAATGTTCCTTAATTTCTGTTTTGCTTGCACTATTGGATCGGTCTCTCTCGAAATAAATTCCAGAAACCTCAGTCAATCATAAGAACTGAAGTCATCTTTCCATGTGGAATAGTTGAAGCCACTCACTTCATAAATGAAAATAGAAAGATTTCCTGCTTTTTAATTGACAAAATGTTCATAGGGTCTCAGAATTATTAGCTAGCTCAACAATTCAAATATGTCATTTTTCAGAAATGAAGGCTCATAACCATGAAGAAAATGATGGAAAGTCCTTCTAAAAATATTTAATTTTGGAAGCAAAACATAAATTAATAATGAAGTTAAACAAAATCAAAACAATAACATCTTTCTCAGTTTAAAAACCTCAAAAGAAATATCTACTCCAGCATCTAATTGGATAAAATTCTCTACATCATATTTGACATTATGGAGGCAGAGATACAGGAATTTACACAACTATCTTTAGACAGCAATAAATTATATTATATTAGCTTGCAAAGTAAATTAGTCTTCATTTATCATTTTCTACTCCTTACAAATAAATATGCATATTATTTTATGTTATTCCTTAAGTATATGTACAGTATATATATTCAAAAATGAGGTAGTAATGGAGGGAAATATGAAGAAAAAAGGTCTTTCTCAACTCTTGCTTGCATAATCGTAAACAACAACAGAAACGCATTTTATAAATATAATCTAACCATTGTTGTTACTATTTTGTAAAACAAATTATTAAATAAATAAATAAATAAATTAAAAAAAAAAAAAAAAAAAAAAACAGGAATTTTATAAAGAATACATTTTTTCTGAGACATCCATTTACTTTTGCAGTAAATATTGTTAAGCCAATAAGAGAAAGAAAAATGATTTATTGCAGGAAAAGAACTTCTTTTTCTAAAATTCCAGGTAATACAAGATTATAATAAATAGTAAAACCTGCAATTTTTTTTAAACAATATAAAAATATAACTATTACATAGAAATTTGTACACTTTTGTGTTATAATAGTACTGATGAGCATTTAAGTACTTAAATTCATTCTGCCAAAATAAAAATTCCAAACCAGTAAACTTGTTAATTCATATGAATATATTAACTCTTGTAAATGAATAATTTGAAGTAATACAAAAATATGAATTTTTAAACATATTTTAATCTGAATTAAATAAATTACTATAAATGCAGTAAATCACAAAATCAGTTATCAATATAAATAGCTTTAATAAAATCAATCATCATCTGATTCAATGATATTCCAATTCTTTTTTCTGACCACTCTTATAGGGCTGTCTGCATCCGAGTCATTCCTGAAGCTAGGTAGTGAGATGATAGGGGATGTGGCCAGTGCAAGGGCAAAAGCACTATCAGGGGGAGGGCACTGGCTCTTGCGCACCTTCAAAGGAGTTATGCGCAGGCATGAAGGAGAGCGTGACATTTCTGATGTGTTACGAAAAGTCATATTTCTCTTTGAGGGAGAGTTTGGGATGGAGTTTGGTACAAAACTAAGAGAGCAGCTGGTATTTAGAACTTCTGAAATGTCATTAACATCACTTTCAGAATCAGATGAAACTCTGATATCCTCATGTTCTGAAGGGGGACAGCTTGAGTCACTGTCAGAGACCATAAATTCCCTAGGCCTGGAAACAAAGTAAATTTCAGTACCATAAAATGGAAGGCATAATAATAAATAAAATAAAGAATTTAGCAAATAAAATAAAGAATTTAGCAAATAAAATGGATACAAAATATCTATAATAATAATTCTCTAAAATTAAGCAAGAGTAAAAAGAAAAATGTCAAATGAACTGTATAAAAAATATGAAAATAGGAATTTTATAAATTTTAGACCATAACCTAAAAATCTCATCAAATTAAAAATTTTATGATAAAAAACTGGACAATGAACATTTTCATCCACTTTTGATATTTATAAAGTAATATTTTATACATGATTACATCTGCATCAAATATATACTTACATTTAAAATGCGCTGTTGTATTCTATAAAACTTTAATTCCTCATTTTCTTTTTAACAATTATTAAATCATGGCAAACACTAAAAATTAAGCAAATTAAAAAGATTTAGTTCAGTTTAGTTTTTATTAACGTCGCACTAGAAGCAACACGAGGGCTATTGGCGACGGACCTCGTAATTTTGAACCACGGTCAAGTGACGAGGACGACACCTGAGCTGGCACCCCCCTCTCCTAATATCTACACCACACCAATGGGAGGACTTTGGGCCCTGAACAGATTTAACGTGCATCAGCCCCGGCTACACGGCGGGTCTTTGGCGGCCAAGGATCGAACCCGCAACTGAACGAAAACCGCCGGCCGCTAGTCCATGACCTTGACCACTAGGCTACCACGGCCCGCAAATTAAAAAGAACTACTCATTTTATTTAATTTTTTTTTGCAAGAATAATTTTGTGTCATAAATAAGATTTGAAATAAAAACAACTGACATGAAAGGGAAACAGAAATATTCTTACTCGGCACAAGATTTTCTTTTATAAATTTGAGTTGATGGCTGAAAAGAAAAAAAGTTTTATTAAATATATATATAATATTTGTTCCAATAAAATAAGTGGCTACTTTGATTAGAGTTCAAACATTATGGAAATTTTCAAATAAAATATTTAGTCAAAACTAGCTTTTAAAATTAATGCCCAAGTATACATTGACTTAAAATTTTAACATAACATTTTTAAGGACATATTCAAAAACTTAAAAAAAACACATTAGAGTTTTACCTTTAACATAATTCTTGGAACAATCCCTATTGAAATGGCTAATTAAATTAATCAATTGGGGGGGGGGAAACCCACAATTTCAGGAAAAACTGGTAGTAACTATTCTATCATTATCACACCCCCTGAATTAAAATGCTCACATCATCAGTCACTACAAGATCCCCTCACACTTTAAAAACAAAGTAATCTAGCAAAGCTAGAATTTCAATACAGCGATCATATTTCCCCACCACCTTTATTGGACAAGAAGGGTGTATGTAGAGGTGGCTATATTTTTGATAGAAATATGTCTATTTGCAACATTTGTTCTATTCATGGTTTCAAATTATGCCTCTCTCTTCTTCCTTCTTCTGAATTATATATATGAAGTGGGTTTTTATCTTAATTCTTATACAATGTATTTTAAGATAATTTCCTACATATTTGCTAATAATTTCAGAATTGTTACATCTTTGTAGTAGCATTCTATATACACCCAACTCTTTTTTTTTATACGGTTGATACGTTTGTTACAAAACTGTGCAAAAAAACCTTGTAAAAAATACATGCGACATATCGTAAATTTAGAAATATGTTTCAAAACTTTGAAAAATCGTGCAAGAAGAAAAACTAAATATTTTCTTTAAAAAAAAAAAGTAGCAATGAAATCCATATTACATATTTAAAAAAAAAAACAATTTATTTTTTTTTAAAAAAAAAAAAAAAAAAAAGTGTATCATGAAAATTCAGTCTATAGATACATACAACACATAAAAATTCGAATTGAAATTAGGGATAAAACTACTAGCAACTATTCATCCCTACTTGATAACAAATTATTACGAACTGGATAAAAAATGCTATCATCAGTAGACGTGCCAGATATGTCTAGCACAACTGTAGGCTTTGATTCAAATGAAGAATTTTGTTTGTGATTAACGGCCTCTGTTGAATTTTTTTGTTGCAAAGTCTGTTTTTTTGGTTTCTTATATAATTCTTGATATCCTGCTATAGAACAGATTAAGTTGAGAATTTAATGCATGCTCTATGTCAGGATCAGGAGAAAGAAAAAAATGTTCCATACTTGTAGCAAAATTGCAAGCCCTCGCGAATTAAATTAGCTGTTAATTGCTGAATTTCACCTTCGACTTCGTCATTATAGACTTATTTATTACCATAAAATTTCAGAAATTCAATCAAATCGTCCTCATCCAAAGGACTTTCTAGCATAAGTAAAGTTCTCTTCTAAGAAATGAAAAATTGTTTAAATATATATATATATTTAAACAATTTTAATATTCTTTTATCTATAAATCTGAGGCTTATAGGAAGTTGAATGATAACTAGATCATAATATGAAATTCAGGAAAGCATTTTTTTTTTTAATTGTAAAGGGAAACAAATAAATGTTGAAAAAAAGCAGATTTTGTTAAGATTATATAAATCACGATACATTTACAGGGAAAAATATTTAACACAAAAATGCTTAATAAAAACATGAAATAATATTGTGGTCTCAAACAAAATACGTAATTTCACAGTTTTTTCTTTTAACACACACAAAAAGATTTTGCTACTTAAACCCAGAGTTTTTTTTAAACTTTATTTTTTTTCATACAATGAACTGAACAAAATAAACAATGGTTGTTTAGCTGCCAGGTTATCATTTGTCTAAGGGTAGGTAAAGGCACTGTCATTGTCATACACATTTCTATCTACAGATCAGTCAGTACACTGAAGATGACTGAAAATCGTTATCATATGGTATTATCAAAAGAAGCAGATTCTTTATAAACCTGAATAACAATTGGATACTAATAATGAACTGACAAATAAAGTGTTTTGGAAAGTTTCTGCATTATTAAACTGTCTTGCAGTATCATTTAATGAATTTGTTGTAGTTGATGATGATGAGCGTACATGTGCCAATTATAACATATGAAGACATTTTGGAGATAATTCAGAGGCCAAAATATTCCATTAACGTAGATTCTGAAAGCAATATTGCAATTCCTGTCTCCACTACAAAAGAAATGTAGAGCTCCATGGAAAATATGCACTGTTGTAAAGTTGTGCATTTGAATGTTGAAATAAATAAATGAATGGACGATATCTACCAATCTATCAACAATCTTATACTGGAAGATGCTGTAAAAAAATAATTAAATGGAGAAATCCCCCTCCCAACTTTTTACATGTTTTCATTCAATATAATGATTATCTGAAGTGAAAAAAGAGTATCTAATATGATCTGTTAAACACACACACGTATTATATAGAGACAACCTAGAAGGGTACGTTTTAGCAGGAAATCGAATTGATAAAATTTGATGACATTGAAAATATCAGTCAGTTTTACCACTTGTATTATTTAACACAAAATTTTTATTGAAACTAAAAAATATTTCAGTTCCTTAAATTTCATGTTTAATGTTTGTCACTGTACAGACATAAATAAATCCAGCATAGCATAATTATCCATTTTAAAAAAAAAAAAGATATTTATTTCTGTATTTTTTACACATGAATGTGATTAATCCCAACCGTTTTTTTAAAATAAATTTTAAGAGTTGGTCAATCTGAATAACTTTAATTGCAGTGTACAATATTAATATGGAAAACTTTTTTTGGGGAAAAAGGGGGTATGGATTTGAATTGTGATACTAAATAAACTAATTGATTTTGCGATTGAAATTTTACTTCAAGTATAAAATTGTTAAAAGTCCATCAAATATTTTTTTATGATCAAATTGTTTAATGATAAAAATTGGGGGGAAGCCCCCCCCCAAGTAGTAATTACAACTCTTTAAGAGGTATGGTAAGCATGATAAAATTAATCATTTTTAAAAGCTTTTCAAAATTGAGATAATTAGTTTAGATAATAATAAGAATAAATTTCATAACCTAAAAGAAATTTTGCTTTTTTAGTTGGAAAGGATTAAAACAAGATAATATAATTATGAGCTTGACTGATATGAATTGTTTACAGATCAATAGTGCAAAAAATTAATTTCCAGTTTAACTTCCATTTTATTTTATTTGCTGGTTTTGTCAACAATTCAACATGATCAACTGCAATTCTTCAATCAATGATCCCTCTTATGCATGCATTACCATAATATATATATATACTTCAGGAAAACAACCCAAGATATGCAGGGAAGAAAAAGATTTATTCATTAACTGTTTATCTTAAAGAAATATTTTGTGTAGCAACCTAACCTCCCTCTCTTTTGATTTCAAGTAGTGTCCATGTACTTTTTAATGCATTTATGAGTTGATTATTTACAAAATATATCAGAAATCTATTTTTACATTTTGTAACCAGAACTTATTCTTCTTTATTGTATAAATGTGCCAATGTTTTGTTCAGCACAGAACAAAATAGAGCCCTTACTTATGCCTAAAAGGTATGCAGATTTATAAAAGATGAATCCATGTCTTGAGAGAGAGAGAAGAAAAATTATGCTGTAAAAAACATTTTTCTGTTTGCTTTAAGGTTGTAATATAGTTTTTTTAAAAAATAATATTTCAAATAACTAAGAATTACTTATTGGAAAGTAAAAATTTACCTTATCATCAAAACTTAAATCTGGCAGGAGATCGCAAGTTGAGAGATCTGCAGGAGTTGAAGACAGAAGTTTCTTAGGAGAGGAAATAATATTGGAGATCGTAGGAAAATGTGATAAATGACCATCATAAGGAACTGTTTCGATATGCTTTGGAGTAGAATGGCTGAGGGTAATATTTTCAGTATTTGTAATTGGTTCTGCACTGTTTAAAGAGACTGAGCCTTCTTTAGATAAAACTGAATCATCAAGTACAGAATTAATTTGAGAATTTTTCTCCATTTCAGAATCTTGGCTAGAATGACAGCCTTTATTTAAAACTTGCACTTTAGATCCTCCGAATGAAACATTTGAAGAAATTTTGGGAAAATTATGGCATAAATCTGCTATTTGGGGCATGTCTGCCTCAGAAACAAATACAGACGAATTACTATTTTTATCTGAAACCGATTCAGATATATTTGTGGGAGAAATTGTCTCTATAACAGATTTGCAAAGCTTTGGGGAAATAGTAGCCTTTATTTCTTGTATTCTGCCTTGAAAACTGTTTGATTCAGCAACAGACTTAGAATTCACATCGCCTACAAATATACTTCTTTCACAATCATATATTACTCGAATTGAATCATCGTTTGTTGCATCAACACCCAATGGATTGGAAACATCTTCCCATTTCGAGTTGTAATCAAGAAATCCTTTTGATACAGGATCAACATTAACTAAATCATCACTATTTTTATCACCTTGATCACAGTAACCATTATTAGTGTTATCATTCCTGTGGGGATCACTATTAATCTCAATACCATGACAAGATTCATTCACTGCTTTTAAATCTTTCTTTTCAATTTCAATAGTAAGATGACCAGATTCACTATTAGACATCACTGAGTGAGGTGGTGTGTTCACTTCAGATATCATAGCAGATTCATCTATACTGGAATTTACAGTGACTTCTGAAGGAGGATTTGCTTGATTGCTTTCGAACAAAGGCTGGTACTTTGCAATGGACTTGGAGACTGGAGGAATGAATATCTGTGAATCTTACAAAATAAATAAATAAATATCACAAAATTATTTAACAGGACAAATGCATCTTTTCAAAAATGTAATTTATTACAATTTTAAACAACACCAACTAATCAAGTATCTCACAAGGAACAAATTAATATTTATATAAATGTAAAAAATTGCCAAAACTTAACTTTTGTGACTGGTAAAACATTTTCATTCTAAATGATGCAATATCTTGTAGAGGGATAAAAATAAGATTTATAGAAATAAGATTAAAAAGAGATTTATTGAAAACTTACTTTCTTGGTTTCCCTTAAGGAAACCAAAATCATCAAGATGTCTCTTGTCATCGTTTTCTGTCAAGTTAGTTACTACTGCCAATGAAGAAGGTCTCTGAGATTCTACATTTGAAATGTTTCATGAGGATTATTTACAAAAGCTTTTAAAATTTCAAAATCAATGCTTTATTTAAAAGGATTTTATTTTTCCAACAGCAAGCACATGTAATGCTCTCATAATAAAAAAAAACATTAAAACTTAGAAAACTAACATAAGCGCAGTATTTTCCAAGTAGAGGAAATAAGTACAGCCAAAAATAAATATTTAAAGAAACTAGACAAAAAAAAATTAATTACCTGACTTCTTAAAACACGGTATGCTCTCAGAGTAAGGCCTGGAGAAGGTGCCAGCCAAGCGAATGCCTTCTGCCACCACTGATGCCTCTGTTTGGATTCGTGCTTGAGCAACAGCAACCTTCAGTAATTCCCAAAAGAAAGAACAAGATAAATAAGTGAAGAAACTTTTAAAAAATGATACATTCCAAATGATCAAATAATCTTATTGAAAGTAAATGGAATTGGCATCCATCCTTATTTAACTTTTAATTTTTTCTCCCTTTCAAACACATTTTAAATAAATTACAATTTTTAATTCAACATTTCTTTATATGAGGGTGCTTAATTAAGTATACAATTCTGAAGAGAGATGCCATTGTCAAGGCAAGTTGATGCTATCATTGCGTGCTGCTATCTGTTAAATGTGCCAAAACAAATTTAATACTGATTTGCAAGTTAGTTTGGATTGCTGCTGCATCAAATTATCTCTATCAACCAAACCTGCAATAATTATTAATCAACAAAAAAAAAAAAAAAAAAAAAAAAAAAAAAAAAAATCAAAACAATGTGTTCACCAGATGAATCTGCTCTAAAGGAGACAATAGAATGCAAAGATTATTTTATTAAAGTCCCACTTTGCAGCAACACAAGGAAAATTAGCTATAGGCATCATAATTTTGAGCTTTTGCCAATTAATGAGTGACACTAAAGCTGGTACTTAA
The DNA here is from genome assembly GCA_019974015.1 of Nephila pilipes. Taxonomy (NCBI): domain Eukaryota; kingdom Metazoa; phylum Arthropoda; class Arachnida; order Araneae; family Nephilidae; genus Nephila; species Nephila pilipes. Next base: position 2,078,732 of record BMAW01066861.1, read on the forward strand.
ATTTCCAAACTACCATACCATGTTATTATGAGGACATGAAGCATCGATAGATCAAATGCGCATCAGTCATGCTACATGGCAGGCATTTAGTGGAATCAAGACTTGAACCCCCAAGAGCTTGTGATGATGACCATTATGCTGATGCAGCCTCCAAAGATGGCATGGCATAAGAATACATCAGCCTGAAAAGTTATGGCACAGATGTTTTTTTTTAATGCAAAAGGCATTATACTTAAGAACTTTTTTAAAAAAGGCCCATCGCCTATAGCCATTGTGTTGTTTCTAGTGCAATGTTAATAAAACCAAACCAATTTGTTGATGAACCCGAGTTGGCCCTTGATAATGATTAATGCCACAAGCAGAGTGAGACAGATGCTGATATTTTAAAATGTAATTTTATTTACATAATATACATATTTATAAGACCAATTAATATCATCACTGTATCACAGCAATGGTCTCATCAATCATCATAACTTTGTAAATCTCCTTATATATATATCCGGAATCTGCATTCAACACCATCAACTTGACAGTTAAGAATCGGTATCCAATGAAAAAAATAACTTCGTATGACGTAACTGAAAAATACCGTCGAATGCAAATTCATGATTCCCTATTGCCAGATGTGTGGGATGACATCATATCGGCAACACGTAATTCCAAAACATTACCATTTGAGATTACCGTGATATGACAACACAATTTAGAAAAAGGAATTGCAGCAATTGGACAATGCTGCAGAGAGTCACCCATTCCTCAATTACCCATTCTTGATGCAAGTACTTTTTAAATACCTTTGTGTGTAATGTTAAACATTATGTAGTAATTTTTTTGAATTAAGTATGAGAAACAATAACTCTTAGATGGGTACTATTGTCCAGTTTGGAAATACAGGATCTTTCTACCACATTTTTCATAATAGCTTGCTCTATCTCTTGATGAATATTGGTCCCAAGCAGAGTAACGGTTTTAGGCTTAAAGATGAAAACATAATTAAGGTGCACCTAGAGGAAATATCTGATGCAGGGAAATCTGGGGAAAGTGTTGGTCAAGAAAAGCCTGAGCCCTGCAATTTCTGATGTATTCTTTACAACTGTTAGCACAAATTTTGTTAACACTGTGTGATATCTTTCACCTATAAATTATTGATCTGCTGTCATTGTTCTCAAAGAAGTAAGGGCTAATTATTCTTTCGGATGTTACCCTGCATCAAAAAATGACCTTAAGAGGGTGCATTTCAGGTTGATATGGATATTTGCTTCATTCCCCATGATTAGCTTGTAAATGAAATTTACATATTCAACAGCCTTCTGTTGATATTAATAAAGTAAAGCAGCCATTCTTTTTGAATCTGTCTTGTACATGTTGGGTTGCATAAACAAAAACTGAAAATGGAATAAATATTACTTTTAAGATTTGATTTACTTATCTGATGTCAAGTTTGTTATTGTATGGCTCTAAGAAATAATCCAGTTCATGATACAAGTAAACAGTTACATTCATTTACACATACTTATTCCACACAGCAAAGCAAGAACACAATATACAATATCATTACATTGTTTTCCTTCATAAAACTGATACAAGAAAAAAATTCTGCTCTACAGCTTCAAAAATTACCAAAAAAAAAAAAAAAAAAAAAACCCGATTGTCCCATGGTCTTGGATGACATGAAAATAATATTTATTCATACATTTCAACAGAGCAGTCAACTGTGGGAATGTCCATCAGAGGTCAGCTTGTATAAATGCTCGTGTTTCACAACAAAATTAATTTTGTGCAGAAAAGCTTTCAATAAGCATCAAGTCAATGTTCCTGGTTCTTCAACAATGCTTTCAGCAATGGGATACAGATTAGATATCTGGCAAACTCAGCCAGATCTTCCAGATTGTGACATATCTTTGTGTTTTAAAATATTTAACAAAGGCCAATATCATAGGACTAGAAAACCTTCTTAAATAACACATATATGCAAAAACAGGAGAGCCTTTATTTGAAAAGTAACATTGGATAATTTTCATGTTGTTCAGTATATATTTTTTATATAATTAAAATCTAAAGGGCTAGATTTTCAGCCCATCTGTAGATAGATTCATTCAAATGAATGGCCTGAAAAACTATCAAGAACAGTTTACTGTTTATTTCAGACATTTGATTAATACAAGTACATTTTCAGTCATGTTTCAATTACTTAATACAAAACCTACTAATTGTATTTTTATGCCATTATAAAAACTGAAGGTATTAAAATATTCAATCATTTAAAGGAGGCTGAACTTATTTTATTATTTTTGCTTTGAAAAGGTAGCCACTTAAAATGCTTTTTGATCAGTTTTATGGCATTTTTAAAGCAACATCTTATCAATAAGGCAATTCTGTTATTTATTTTTTTGCTTTTTGCAATCATTAGCTTAAACTGTATACAAAAATAAAATTAAAAAAATGGGGATTAACATATGAAGTACACAAATTAAATGTGAGGTACAAATTATTTATAATATAATACTTTTTCACTCCCCCCCCCCAATAAAACAAAATTATATGAAATTTATGCTTATTTCAAGACAAGAAATCAATTACATGAAGGGGGGAAAGTAATTATTTATTATGAGAAATCCTTTCTCAGATATTTAATCAATCTATTAATTTCTTTTCGGCAATTAACATTAATTTTGTCTATTTGTGAAGAGAGCTGCAAAACCATTTTTTAAAGACATGTAAATATTTAAAATTTCACAAAATGTAATATTTTTTTTTCTTCCCTAATTCCAGATAACAACACATTGAAATACATATGCATACATTAATTCCATTGCTGTAACAATACAGAGCGAGTTTAACTTTAGATTTTCTAAAATCCAAGCACACATCATTGGAAAATCATACATTTCAGCCTTATGAAAAATATGAATAAATCTTAAGGCTTACAATCATTAACTTAATCTGCAACACTTTTTAATTCCCAAATACCTGCTTCTTTATGAAATCTTGAGAGACTACTGTTTCATCAGTGTCTTCAGTACTATCCTTTATATCCTTGGAAAACATGAGGTCATGATCACTTATCCCAAAAATGTCTAATGAATGGAGATGGGTAATATGAGCATCCAATTCCACATCCGAATGACGCTGCTCAGAATGTAATTGGGAAAGTTGAACTTGTGTGGCAGAGTGGAAGGGACTTTCAAATGTGAATAACTCACGAAGTTCTTGCTTTGAAAAGTACCTGAAGTGAGAACAGGACAAGTGTTATTTACATCTACACAAAATTCATTACAATTTTGACTTTTCATTAAAATAAATCTTCTATAAGAAAAAATAAACCATAAATACAGTTTTTAATATAATTTTCAGGCAAAATTTTAAATTAAATGTATTGAAGCAAATCTTTATTTTTTAAAGTCAGTAATTTCTGAAGTTTTTAATTCGTTTTATAATATTGATTTGCCATAAAACACATTACTATCTAATAACTGTAATATCAATGCAAGAAAAATGATTAAAATCAAATGACAATTATATTGTAAAGTTTGCTTATATTAACTTTTTTTTCATTATTTTGTGAATTTTTTTCAAAACAAAATGGTGGTTCAACAATTGAGTTTTGGAAACAAGTTCTGGAATAAAACCATCATAAAGCTGAAAAGAGTGTGCTCTGAAACTAATACCAGTTTTTTATACTTCATATAATTGTGATGGTATTCAACACTTAAATTTATGAACAAATAGCATTAATCTGTTTTAACTGAACTTTTGCGAACTGCCCATACAAGATGTCAACCAAGCTTTCAGCAGCTAGCCACTAAGAATAACATTTGTTCCTCAACGGGAAAATTTGAGATTTAAAATTGTTATATAGAATAAATATACTTTTATTTTGTTTATGTTTTTAAATAACATTATTAAGTTTAACTAACTATATATGAATTAAAACAAATACCTTTTGGACATTGATTATTTTAAATTCACTAATAGCTTTATAAAAATTAAACTAAAAATTTTTGAATATTGAGTAATTTTAGTTTACCATACTTCATGCATATTTTTATTTGCAAAAGAGCCTCTCTCAGTTTAACATCTGCTAAACTGAGAGAGCCACACATGAAAGAGAGTTCTGCCTTAGCCAACCTTGTTATATACATTGCTTCAAAACTACAACAGTAATTTTAAAAATTGATGAATCTCTACGTATGACAACTGATCCAAGTTTGTTCTGCGACCCAAATGGCAAAATCGGCCAACTTTCCCTCCCTGTTTTTTTTTCAAAAAAGTTCTAATTAATTATTTACCTATAGGGATCAGATGAACATGTTGCCTGTTTAGTGATGGAGTCCTTGAATATTTGACGACGATAGATCTTTTCTTCAACAGTGCCACATGTGATCAATCTATACACAATGACATTTTTTTGTTGACCAATTCTATATACTCTATCAACTGCTTGAGCATCTGTAGCAGGATTCCAACTTGGGTCATCTAGAATGTTTAAAAATATGAATGTTTCTTTTAATCTGTCTTTGATTTTTAAATAATTTAGTAAAGAAAAAAAAACCCTGAAAGGAAAAGAAATTTTTTTTTTTTCATCCTCCCTTGAAATACAGTTTCAAATTCAACAAATTTTTACAAACTAGTTGCCTTATTTCAAATTGCAGACTTTAAAATTTAAGTCACCATAAATTAAAGCTTATGTGCAAATGCAACTATTTCACATACCCCACACCATAAAAAAGCAAATATACAGCAAGAAAAAAAAAATCTATGGGAAGAACAGATTTAGTCACCCAGGGTGCGTTTTTTTACTTTTAAATAATTATTAAATTACTCAATTAAGTATAAAAATTAAAGCAAATGAAATATTGAGAAATGGACAATAGTAAACTTTTCTGATATAAAAAGTAAAGCAAACGATAAATTATTAAATTGAATACATTTAGACTAAATGTAATTAAAATTGAAGCAAAAGCAAAAATTGAAAAGTGATCTGGTACATCAAGAGAGATCAACCTAAAACAATAGCCCTTTGTGTGGCTTTAAAAAAAAAAAAGGGGGGGGGCTGCCTTGCACCTGTTTTAAAATTCATATCTTGATTTCAGTTTACAATGATTTAAGTTAATGCACAAATCGATAAGTAAATAAAATACTTAATTTTTATATTTGCTTTACTTCAATCCAATAATAATAATAAAAAATAAATAAAATGGGGGAAATTTATTACGACATATTTTTGAAAATTGCATTCATTAGTGTGAAAGCAGGTATAAGACATTATTACATATATTTTATTTCAATCCCATCAGAAATTCAGGAGAAATTTATAACATGTTTTTGAAAATTAAGTTTGTTACTGGTGAAAGAAGACAAAAAATATACACAAAAACAAGATAATTTTTTGAAGTGAGAAGGTAAAAAAAACGAATTATTTAAGGATTCCCGAAATAAATTTCTAGAGAATAAAAATGTAGGTGTAAAAAAAAAAAAAAAAAAAACTTAATAAATAAAATATTTTTACTAACAATGACAAAATTATTAGATAATGATTTTTAACTGATAATTATACTAAGCTCTAATACAAATTTCATTTTGAAATATACATTTTCAATTTTAAACTTGGACATTGCTTGGTTAAGTGTTAATTATTTAATCAAGATCGATTCTATATTTTAATAAAGTTGACCTCTAGGAAGATAGAGCAAATTATCTCATGTTGTGGCAAGTTTCTGAATGTAATTTGAGGCCCAAGATTGTTGCAGTCCAAATAATCAGCATCAATACACAATTTGTATCCGAAATAGACATGGCACAAAGAGAGAGACAATATAACAAAAATGGACAGAAAATATGATGTCCAAGCATATGCAAATGTTCCACACATGTATAATGATTTCTCTACCTTCAAAGCACTCCTGTTGGCTTTTTAAGTATTATGTAATTAGCTGACTAAAGAGACAAATGTATAGTCACATATTTCTGGATTAAATCCACTGTAAAAATTTATGGATTTTTGAAAGTTGCAACATATATATATACAATGTAAATCATCTCTCCTACAAAACAATTACAAAACTGTCACTTTTTAGTTATTTGATGTCTAAATACGAGACAGACAGAATTACCTATTGTTAATAATCAAAAGGCAAATTGTGCTGTAAAATATACTAAGAATGAATCCTACATGTAATAATATATATATATAAAACTTGCAATGACTTTAAATTATAGATATTTACAAATAATTGAAATTTAATCTCTAATAATATCTGCAATTTAATAGCTTTAATATTTATTAAATTTTAATTAGATATGATTTGTTATGTACATACATTTAAAAATATTATGTCTAATTAACATTAATAATTATAAATGTATGTATACAGTATATTATGGTATAATGTGCACCAATAATTTCAAACTAAAATTTTAATTTTTTAGTGTATTCACCATATCATGTATCCTTTTCTTCATGAAGAAACCTGAAATATACACATTGGATTACCTTGTCTTTTGAAGTAATTCATTCGAAGTATTTTCCCATGCTTTAAAACAATGGTATATGGAATTGACAAGAAATAAGGGGAACAAAGTGTCTATATGTGGGGGAAGGGGACGGTCTGTTGTCTGTTGAGGGAATAAACAATTCCGCAAACAGGGTGGGTTATATTCAATACAGATGTGCAGTTTAGTTTAGTTTTTATTAACATCACACTAGAAGCAACACGAGGGCTATTGGCGATGGACCTTGTTATTTTGAACCACAGTCAAGTGACGAGGACGACACCTGAGCTGGCACCCCCTCTCCTAACATCCACACCACACCAATGGGAGGAGTTTGGAACTGACAGATTTAACGTGCATCAGCCCCAGCTACACAACAGGTGTTTAGCAGCCAAGGATCGAACCCATGACCAAACGAAAAAATACAGATGTGCAACAAGAATGTTATTCTAGATTTTCAAGAAAAGGGCCTCCTATTTCTCCAATCATTTGAGGCTTTGATTTTGAAAAGAACACCAAAGACTTAAGTAAATCATATTTGTTTAATCGAAATACTTCTTCTAGTATTCCTTTTTGTTATAAATATGTATATCCTGTCAAAAAAACACAGTGCTGGTTTCAAATGCAAGGTCATTTAATTTGTGAAAGATAATGGAAATCATATTGCAGCAAGGATATTCATGTTGGTGAAAGTTCCACATATGCAAGTAATAAAAAAAAAAACCAAAATAACAATAACTAATATACTGAATATCAGTAATATGATGTGAAAGGAATAAATACAGTTCTCTTATAAACAACAATTCACTGCAGTGTTTTCCAGTTTAGCGGGAGGTATAAATTTATAACCCATAGTTATTTTCAAAAGAAAGATAATGTCGAAATGTAATTTTCCAAATGAAGTTTCCCCCTATTTTCACGAGAAAGGATGGGTGGACAAAAACAATGTAAAATTGCAGATGTTAAGCAAAAGCCTCCTGGTGCCCTTTATGTATCCGGAAAGCCTTTTAGTTTGGGATATGTGCAGATCTCATCTAACAAATAAAACGAAGAAATTAAAGAAATAGTATAACACAGACATGGCAATTATCCCAGACAGATTAATGACATTAATTCAGCCTTTAGATATGTGTATTGGTAAGCTCTTCAAAAGAAATGAAAAAATAATTACAAAAGAAGGCGAAATGCTTCATGCCATTCAAGAAATAATGTGGGATTGGATAAAAACATGGAACGAAATTAAAGCTGACATTAGTCAAAAGTCGTAAAAAATGTAGTATATCTAACAATCTAGATAGAATGGAAGATATAAAGGAAGACAAATATAATAAACATTTCATGCTATCCCATAATGAAAATTTTTAAGTTCATGAGATATGTCAATCTTTTAAATTTTTTATGCTCATATTTTCCTTATTTTTAATCTATAACTTTGATATCCAGCCCATAACAAACACCCGTAAATTTCGATCGTATACTTTTGCATTAAAAGTGTGTGCTACATATGGTATACATATATATACACATAAACATAAATTTTAAATAGAAAAGTAAATGATTATTTTACTCAGTGCTCTAGATTTCTGAAATTAAAAAATTTAACTTACAAATGACAACTCGATCTGCTGAGGTCAGTGTGATGCCCACTCCTCCAACCTAGACAAATGGAGAAATCTATTATGAACACTGAAAATTTATATATATATATATATAACTATTCACAGAATTCCTTTAATAAAGGACATTCATAAATAATGATCCATAACTGTAAGAATATTAATCAAAATAGTTCTACTGAACATTAGAAGTGGGTGACAACTGAAAAAGTAGAAATTTTAAAATAAAATATTGTAGCAACTATCAATTTTAAGTTTCAAAAATAACAAAAGAAAATATTCAATTCATCATTTCCTTTTTTCATCCATTACGAAAAATGTAATTTAAGAAAAAATAATTTTAATAGATAGATAGATGTTAACAGATTAAAGTTAAATTTTGATTCCTATCTTTCATTTTTTTTTTAAATTTTACCTGAAGTAACATAACTAAAATTAAAGTTTATGATTTCTGCTTTAAAAGTATCAAGAAAAGTACTTCACTAAAACATCAGCATATTTAATGCTATTAAAATTAAATTATACTCTAAGAAAAATAATTCAATTCATATAGCAGTATTGACTACAATATGTTTTATTTCCAAAAACTTTGATTTGTTATTCATCTATTAAAATTATTACTCCATCCTTAAGATAAGGTTTGTAAACAGAATTATATCTTATGGAACAGAAAAAATATTCATAATAGTTTAAATGACTGACTATACTATTCTAGCAATATGTTTAAAGAAATTGCTGACTTTAAATAAACATACATATCAGAACAATAATTATCAGTAGAGGTGAAAAAAAGATAAACAATAAAAATGAAATTATGAGCATATAGCATGCTTATGAAGTGAAAGAATTCTACCTGAGTGGTTAAAAGAAATACTGAGTAAGAAGCATCTGATTGAAATAATTGAATTCTTCTTTCACGTTCTTCTATTTTTGATATTGAGCCATCAATTCTAAGCACCTTCCATCTCCTGTGTCAAAAACGATTTTATTGATTACTATATCTGTAAAATAATGCAAACAAAATGCTTCCAATATATATATATGCATATGCATTCATCCATTGAACAGACAAATTCTCTCAAAATAAGTATAAGGATTGTGTATAAGTTTAGTCCGTAAATCTGAGAGACCCCATTTACAACACTTGATATTTTACTCTCATTAACCTTTAACATACAGACTCTTCATCCAGTCACATTTCCAGGAGGCCAGACTTTAAGACAGACCTTAGCAATAATATACATATTTCTTATTGTACTGATAAGAGAATAATAAAATAAAAATTTATTGAAAGGCATTGAACTTTCTATAACAAATGAAAATATGCCTATTTTTCTTGGAATGAATATAATTTATGGTAATTTGTGATAAAATAATATATATATATTCTTAGTACTTAAATTATGTATTTGAATGGACTGTATTACTCTGCAAACTGGTGAAGTGGTAATGTTGTGAAGCCTTGTTCCCTATACACATTACACATTTTCCTTAAATTTTTATAAATACTTTATTTACTGAGCATACACTCGAGTTTGAACCCTTCACCACGTTATTCAGAATTTCATGTGCCATTTCTCAAAACAAATCTCTGCACAAAGATTGATATCACATTCCCTACACCAACATATTTTCAGTTTCCCCACTCTCAAATAGCTTAGCTTCCATGATGAAATGTAAATAAAATTATAAACTTTGTAGGTCTTCAATGACTTATTAATTCCTAACACAAAACAAGAATGAACTTTCCGAATGGCATTTCATCTATGTTGAAAACTGTCCAATTATAAACTGTATCTATTTATATAAGTTGTTAAAATCAAATGACTTCTTAGTAATGTTTACAATTCAATAGTCTGTAATTTGGGGGCTATTCTTTCTTGGTAAGTGTATTTATTGAATTGGTTTTATCAATTTTGCACTAGAAGCAACAGGTCTATTGGCGACATACATCATAATTCTAAGCATTGGTTCAAGTGACGAGGACAACACCTGTGCTGTGAGTGTGTGGCACCCCCTCTAATAACTTCCACACCACGCCAAGGGGAGGATTTTGAGCCCTGGTACATTTAATATGCATCAACTCCAGAAACACATCGGGTCTTTAGTGGCATCAAGGCAAGAATCCATGAATCGGCAAAAACTGCCGGCCACAAGTCCACGACCATAACCACTAGGTTAGTGCTGGTAAAAGTGTAAAACATCATATTACTCTAGCAACTGATTTCAAAGAACTGATGAAAGAAGATATTTTTTCTCTCTTTTCTAACCAGTACTGCACTATGAATTAATATCAATAATATCTTGTTTAGAGTAAAATTCTGAATGTGTATTAAGTGGTGAATAAATTCTCACAACATTTTCTTCCAAGATCAGTTTGGGAGAATCAGCTTAAAATTATCTATTGCGCATCAAATATATCCAACATTCGCCTCGGAAACTTGAGTATAGAAATCTAATATTCATTTTTTAAAGGTTAAAATGTATTTTTAGATATGTCATTTGGTATGTTTATTATCTCACATGTTGCATCCTAATTAAATAGCCAGATGTAATTTATAAGAGAAAAAAAATTAAACATAAAAAACATGTTTTTGTTTAAACTAGTAATTTTGTTACATACCACACAGTTAAATGGGTTATAATAACAAAAGACTGCCCAATTTCAATTTCAAAACAAGAAATGAAGCACTCTTTTTAACGAACTCTTTTTGAAATTTCATACAAATAAAAGTCAGATATATAATTTTAGTAAATTATCTTTTACAGCAAATTCTAGAAGAAAAAAAAAAAGTGAGACGTGTAAACTCTTCGGATTTCGTAGACATTGGAAAGCATTTTGACAGAAGCTAATATAATTATATGTTATAAGAATGTTTACAAAAAGGAGAGTTGACTGAGGTTTTTGGAATTATGTTTCGAGAGACACCAATCCATTAGTGCAAGCAAAACGGAAATTAACGTTCGTGCACAACTATTTACCAAGGAATCGGCATCAGTTCCCTTCTCTAATTTCGAACACTACCAGTGGGAAAGTTGTTTAATCAGTTCTGAAAATGAACTTTGAGCCAACATCAAGGGCTAGACTTGCTTAATTGACGAGTTCTATGAATTAAATTTCAAAGATGATAAAGAAACCATGGGTACATTCCTCACATAAATGCCTGAAAAGCTGTTAATTGAAGAAGCAAGGTTTTGATATGCTTGAGCAATTCGTTTGCTTCCAACTGCTTAGGAAACTGCTATCAGAGTGCGATAAGTTAGTTAAGTTGCTGTATTGCCTAGAAGATGACAAATTTAACTTTACGGAAATAAAAGACCAACAAGAATAGTGTGGAAAAAGAAAAATGGATTTGTTCTAATGTTGGATGCATACCTGACTAAACGCCAAGGTTTTGGAAAAAACCAGCAAAAGCAAGTAAATATTCATCGTAATGGAATTGGTACAGGACCTTCAGTACTGATAATCTCGGTTATTTGCAATGGAAGCTTGTTTTTATTCCAATTAAAATAACTATTTCATTAGAAATAATAACAGAAAGATTGGATAAATCTGAGCAATTTTACAGGATACAGGATTGCAATTAGGATTTTAAGATCACTAGTTTATTGCCATATTTAAAGAGTATGAGAAAATAAACTGCAAAAGAATTCTAATGAAGGAATCTTAGTTGGTCCCACAATGGGTGTAAAGGGTTATAGTATTTGGCTACCAGATAAGCAACGAGCGATTGAAACTGTACCAGTAAAAATAGATTAATGGGATTCAAATTCCTCAAATTATGAGAATGTATTAGGGTAAGAAGAATACATAGAAAATGATAAAATTAAAACAGAGAAAGGGAAACCTGAGAACAAATCTGAATTAAAACCTAATTTCATAACAGGAGTTTCACAATGGACAAGAATAGAAAGATTTTGAAGAAAAAAACTCGCATGTTATTTATTATTATCCACAGTCACACAACCTCGTTTGAGATCAATAAATGATGTTACCAAGTGTTATAAAAAATTTAATATTTAACTCTGAATTATTTAATTTTAAACTTATTTCTCAAAGGACATCAAATTGTTAGAGATATATCTAATAATTCAATTATTAAAAAATTCTGAATTGAATCATTGTAATTTTGTAGACCTCTTTCAGAGAGAAGTTCATAACATTGAAATTCCTCAGTCGTTCAAATGCCCAGGGATCTTCAGAAAAACATAATTAGCATCAAGCAATGGATGAGGACATAAACAAGACGAACAAAACATAAAGTGTAGACATTTGTTGATTGTCCTAAAAATGCTAAAATTATAAAGTTGGAAGCAAGTTTATCCTATTTAGAAAGATGCCAACTCAAAAATTAAGAAATGTAAATCCAGACTTGTAGCTCAGGGATTTAAACAGAGACATAGAATGGATTATATATTTATATTTTCACATGTTTTAATGTTTTCTTAGATAAATGATTTTTTACAATTCTGGTTTCTCTTGACTAATTTGGTGCAATAACATGTAAAGGTAGTGAGTTACACGAGTTGTACAGTGAGTTACACGAGGAAACACACACATCAACCAACAGATTATATGGTAAAAGAAAAGGAATCAAAAGTATACTTGCATTAAAAATAAATTTATGGTATTCATCTGATAGTAGAATGTGGAATAAAGATTTACACTTTTTTTACAGCTATTTGGTTTTAGTCAACTTAAACATTTAAATTGCATTTATGAGTTGAAAAATGATGCAATATTGCATATGTACATTTTTGATAGTGTGGTATGTGGTAAAAATGAAACTTGTACTAAAGGAGTCACATTTCTTGAATACAATATGATTGAACACTGTACAATTTCAAATTACAGAGCAGAAGTAAATATCTAATGCAAAACTAAGATATTACAGTTATTTTTCTGTTTCGAAAATAATAGATAGTACTTTTTCATAGCTTTTCAATATTCCTTAGCTGAAATTACTGTTTAAAATTTTCAAACAAATATGCTGAACTCGAAAGTTGCATTGCATTTTACAATCCCTAAATCCATCAATTTATAATAAACAGAAGACAGTAATCTCTAAGTTAACCATCTCTGTATGTACATGCTGAATATTGGAGAGTGAAATGTGACAAAGATTTTTAATGGATTCGACATGACTCTAAAGAGCAAATATTTTGAAATTTTTGGAAACATCCAACCGTAGACATATCCAATTTGACAAAAAACAGTCGAGGAAATATTTTGTATTTGAATAATCAGCAAAATGATCATAAATCCCAGGATTTTGCACACATTCAATTTAAATGACAAAGGGTAGTAAAACCTGTAACTATATTAATGATTTGGAACATATTCTTTTGACTTGTAGTATATATGCATCTAATAGAAATCACAACTGGAATATACTCAAGATAAAGCCACAGAGTAATATTACTTTCAAAGAACTTTTGGAAAAAACAGTAGTTAATTAGAAAGTATTACAGAATATTCTTGAAGATGAAATATATGCATATTTATTGAATTAAAAGAATATTTTGAAGAGGACAATAGCCTTTGTTGCTCTATATCCCATAAAACCAACCAACATCATTTAATAAGTATCAGGTCTAGCTTAAATGTAACATCATTTAATAAGTATCAGGTCTAGCTAAGAAAAAAAGTTTTTTTTTTTTTTATAAATAGAAATTCGATTTTATTCATCAACGTATTCTCCTTCAAAAATAATACATTAATTCCAACCCACCTTTTCGATGCCCTTTTTGTAGATGATTTGTCTTTGATCTCCAAATAGGCCTCACTTTCTGCACTCGTTTCATTTGAGCCAAATTTCTTCCCCAAGAGCATCTATATGTGTCTGAAAAATGTCAATAATCACTGAAGGCCAGATCTGAAGAGTACAGTGGGTGTGGAAGTAATATGAAGCATAATTCATACAAATTTACTTGACTTGTGATATTGTCTTGGAACAGCATTTTTTTCTTCAGCATGCGAAATTGTTTTTTCTTGATTTCTATCCAATAATGCCATGTATATTCACTATTGATAGCTTTACCTATCTTAAGATAATCAATATACAAAATACCATGCACGTCCCAAAATGTGGATGCCAAAACCTGCAGTTGACATTTTGTCACTTTATTCCACTTTCACCGGCTGCTGTCCACTCAGCTGAAGATTTTTTCGATTCAGGTGTGTAGTAGTGGATCCATGTTTAATCCATTATCACATACAGACACAAGAAATCTTTTTGATCACACTTTAACAGCTCTAAACAGTGCTCTGAATTGTTGCCATGTTGATTTTGGTCCAGTGTGAGTAAATGTAGCACTCACCTTGAAGCAACTTGAGCATGCTAAAATTTTTGATTAAAATTGTAAACACACTTCTTTCTGATATTTTTCAAGTGTCAGCTATCTCCCGCAACTTCACTTCATGGTCTTCCAAAACTATTCAGTGGAATTTTTTGTTTTCCAGAACAACTGTCGATTTTGGGCGACCAGAGCATTCAGCATACCAGTCAATAATAATTTATTTCCCTGGTGCAGTCTCCATAATGCTTATTAAGCCAGTTTTTGACTTCAACAGTATATTTCCCCATCAAAAAACAATGCTTAATCAACACACGAAATGCTTTTTTAACCCCTGTTTAGAAAATTACAAAACTAGGATTGCTAAAACCACCATAACCTGTAAACTAACTATCAGAATGCTAAGAAATTTTTCATGCATTATTTGAAGGTTGGTACTATCCAGAAATTTCTGGATAGTACCAACCTTCAATAATGTTGTCATATATGTGGCAGACAGGAGATTTATTGAGTGGTGTGTTATCACAATGGCAAGAGAACATATATTTTATATCTGAATCATATTTTTTCCTTTCCTTTTTTTTTTTTTATTTCTAATCCATGTTTTGTTTGATTAGATATAATTAGCAATTTATGTTGATAATACCGATTAAAAAAAAAACTTTTTGGAAGGTTTGTTTTGATAATTGAAGGTATATCTACATTTATTGAAAATTTAATATTTCTTTTTCCTTAAAAAGTAAATGAAGCAAATTAAAATATTCTAATCCATATCAAAAATTCATATTTCAACATCAATAGTCTGATTTTGTCATTTAAATCAAAAGCTACAGTTCTTTATGTGAATGAAAAGGAGCAGATTTTCATAGTAGGTATGTCAATACTAAATTACAATGCAACAGTTCACAAAGGTCCATAAAATGCAGACCTCTCCTAAAAAGATTATTCCTCTTCTTTCTAGGTTACAAATATTAAATGTTCAAATACATTAAACATTTTCATATTTTTTAAAACTATGATTCACCAAATAAAAATCCAGACTTTTTCTAAAGAGAAAGTTTTATGTGTATCACTGCTAAGCAATAATATTTTGAAAAAGAATGAAATATTGTATTATTTAATGTTTAGAGGGTTTTAAGAAAGACAGAGCAGCTTTAAATGACATGTAATTTTAACCACAGCACAATACTGCAAGAGATGCTTAATCTCAATTAGTTCGAAGCATCAAGCGGACATACCTTATCTTGCCGTTGCCATTCGCATAACAGAAAAATTGAAATATACAAGAATCCTCCCAAGATAATTATAATGTTACACATATGATTTTGGAAATATAAAATAGTTTGACAAGTTCTGAAAAACAAATGTTACACATAGATTATTAATTTTAGAAAATTTGAAAGAAAAATAGTCCAAATTCAAAAGTTTTCATAGATTTATGAATCAAATTGTTTTTCGAAAATTTGTTGACAGTGGAACACAAAAATTACCATTGATTGTTTGAGAAATCTTTGTGATGGAAAAGAATTTGGGTATGTACTAGGATTAGGATTTGAGGTAACATCTCGAGCTGTTTCCCCCTGAAAAGATGAACTGGTTGTTGGTCTGGCACAGATTTCCCTTTTATTGATGTAATCTTTAAAAGTAGCTGATTTTCTAGTAGTTAAAGGTTCTAACTGTGCTGGAGGAAACCATCAATCAACTTGACAAATGGGAAGTTGATCAAAGTGTCTCTTGATGATGTACCCATCCATTAGATCAACCAAATAATGTACATATCCTAATTGCTCAACAACTGTACAGTACTTCCACAAACTTGATTCAATATTAATTCCTGGATTGTACTCAATCCCGATTTTGAATAACTTTTCATTCAAGTGATGAGATCTAATTTAGTTTGCATATTTTCTACATGCAGTAGGTATCTTCCTGATGGAAAATGATGTAGCTCTATACTGAAACAATGCACAGTTTTTCATAAAGAACACTTGATTGAAATCACATGCATTATAGTTCCATTTTTAGAGTTTGGTGATATCATTTGGCTTGTTCATTTGTTGAAGAGTGTCGTGGGGTATATCCTCTTTTGGCTTATTCCATTTCTTCTGCAAAAATTTATAAACTCTTGAGATTTGAATATTGATGCATTGTCACAAACCAAAGTATCAGGTAATCCAAGATGGCTGAATATTTCTCATAAATAGTAGAGGGAGTAACTGGATGATTCTTCATTGCATAAATTTTCAACCATTTTGGTTAGTATGAATAAGGAGAAACATGTATCCCATAAGTAGTTCATAAAGTTTATATGTACGTGTTGCTAGTTCTTTGTAGGAACATCCCAATTGTGAATAGGAGCTTTCTGAGGATTTTTTTAAGTTGCAACAATCCTTATAACTTTTGACCAAATTTTCTACTATGAAATTGATATTTTTCTAATAGCAATAATTTCATTGTCAGAGTTTTCATTTCGACCATGCCAACATGAGTTATACAACTATAATGAGCAGCTCTTGAAGAGTAACTGGTTGAAGTTTCTGCTGAATAATTACATCCTTGACCTCTAAGCAATATTCCTTCTTGGAGTGTTATTTCTAAATCACGTACAGTTTTGAGTATTTTCTTTTTAATCGGGAAAGTTCTTCATCAAGTGCTGTTACTTTACACATATTATTGTATCATCAATAATTTGAACTTCACTATGAGGAAAATGTAAAGGGTATCCAGAAAACAATTCTACATTAGATTAGGTTGATTTTCGATGCTTTAAGGCAAGGGTGGCCAACCTTATACATACCATGCACCAGTTTTTGACAGACAAATTTAGATGTGCCATGTGACTCCAGCACTTATTATACTACCTTACACTTGTGATTATGGGGTTGATAAATAGAGATAATTATAGGATCTGCTTCACTTAGAGAAATAATAACTTAATTGCACATTTAAATTAATTTACATGAGTTTAATGAAACACCAATCAACAATAGTCAGGATGGATATGAAGGAGAAGGTGATCACATCATACAGTTTTCAGATAGCCTTGTTTGGAGAATATAACTTCGTACCACAGTTGTTGGCACTGAGAATGAGATCAGTATAAAACTTGGATTTATCTGTTCTCTCTAGTTGCTAGAAGTCCTGATCCAATTAAAAAATTTAAGCAAAATAACAGTGCCATTGACTTTACTACATTGATGGTGCTCCATTAGTACACACACTGATGAGTTTGTTACAGTCTACTTTTAGATTTTCTAAGCATGTATTTTCTTTTTCAAATAAATCTGATTTTCTTGTTTTACCTTGCAATGACTTTGAAGACTAGAAAGTATTTCAAAGACATTAAAATTTTTATCAATTCCCCTAATAAAAATGTTAAAATGAGCAACATCAAATATGTTCATTGATACATCCAAAGCTAAAGAAAAGAATGCGAGTGTGAGCGAGTGAATATAAAGAAATGTGAATATAAAGAGATGTGAAGAAATGGAAAGACAAACTCCATAGAAAAGAAAAAGATCATTAGGGTGCCTCGGGGTCATGATGCCCGTACTTGAAGGCAAGTCCCTGAGGTCCCCTGATATAATCCCCTTGGGCAGGGTGCCCGGTTATACCCCTAGATGCTAGGTACCCATTTTAGTTGCCTCTTACGACATGCATGAGCTACAGTGGACCTATTCTGTCATTCCTGGTTACCACACGGGTCTAAAGAAAAGAAAGTACATGGTTCTTCCAATTGCTGAAATACATTCTCAGAGAATGATAACTGTCTGCTTTTATATAGCATTTTCATCTGTTTTTCTTTCAATACCTTTATTACCAAGAAAACACGCAAATACTTGGAGACAAGGCTTAACAATATCTTCTCCGTCAGATATATATATACTTGCCATTGCTAAAGCAAATTCATACGACACTTCTCTCATTGCTAAGTTTTCACATCTTACTTTAGCAAACATATAACATTTCGTAACTCAGACCCCCAAACAAGCTTCATGCTGTGTTTTATAGTGTTTATAAAGATCATGTCTTCTATTACATGAAGTACTTTCTCAAACAATGCAAAAAGGTTTTTCTGATGAATTTGCTAAAAATAATTCCTTTCCAAATATTTGTTAAATTCATACCTACTTTCACTTTTTGCATTTCTTTTAGTCATTTTGTTTCGTACAATAATGGATAAAAGGAGTGAGTGTGAGTGAATGTGAAGGTTGTTGGTGCAGGAGCCAGATGTGGCTATGCTGTGCCAAACAAAATTTAACTGTAACCTAGACATGAAAAAAGACAAAAATTGATTGACAAGAAGGAGGGTCGAAAACAAATGGATAGAAGGAATTTGAAAACATAGAAAAGTACAGAACTCTATAAATGTTGAAAAAGAACAAACAGAACACATTTGCATACATCGTATTATGCGAAATAAAAAGAAACACAACATACTCTCACAAAAACAGTGAATCAAAACTCCACATCACAGCTTATTCATAACTGACTGAAGCACCACTTGTAATCATCCAATGTGCCACAGTTTGGCCACCTTTGCTCTATGGT
Organism: Nephila pilipes; assembly: GCA_019974015.1. Classification (NCBI taxonomy): domain Eukaryota; kingdom Metazoa; phylum Arthropoda; class Arachnida; order Araneae; family Nephilidae; genus Nephila; species Nephila pilipes. The sequence continues at coordinate 2,097,691 of BMAW01066861.1, forward strand.
GCAATCAAATTTAGAAAGAAAACGAGCATAACATAATATTCTCAGTCACTGAAAAAACTGGTAATTTCTTTTACAGATGCAGAAGGGTCGCCATGATTTGTAATCAACTATAAGTGTAAACTTTCTTCCAAAAATATAAGCAAAAATTTCCTTACAAGCCTGTAACTGTAGTAAACAAATGTAGCTTCCTTATCCAGTTGGCAATAACTCTTTTCGGAAGCAGTGAGTTATGCAGTCTTGGGGCAAATGCAATTGGTTGTTCATTAACATCTGGTATGTGAAAGTATACTGGATAATCCAAATGAACTTGCATCTGTAGCTAAAATTATGGGTAGATCCGGATTAAAAGTTGCAAGTACTTGATCACTAACAATTTCGGATATAGCCTTAATCCATGATGATGCACATTCAGCTGTCCATTTACATGGAACATTTTTCCTAAGAAGTTTATTGAAAGAATATAATAAGGTTGCAGCATTTTATGAAAATTTAGATTAATACTAAAAATATTCTTAATTAATCTACATTTCTCAGTTTGGATGCATCCTGAACAGCTTTTATCATATATTTAATCAAGCCCTCCAAATTGATTATGTCCTAAATATTCCACTTTTTTCTCAAAAAAATTTATATTTACATAGATTTCTCAAGACTTATTTTTTAATGTGCATGCCTTCTTCATATGTTGTTCCTTGAATTATATCATAATCAATATTAAATATGCAATAACTCCTAAATCTTCAACAAACTGATCAATAAATGCATGAAATTAGTTTAGTGCTGATTTGATGCCCAAAAATAATCGCTTCACTATGCATGCATAGAGATTGTATTTTAGCACTTTCATTATCAACTGTTAAAGGTAAATACGCTTTCTAAATATCAAGAATGCAAAAGTACATTCCACCTCCCAGCTTGCTGAAAATATCTTCAATTCACAAATTGGAAGTCTGGCATTATGCAGTTTCTTAATGGTGACCTTGAGATCAATGCAAATTCTAACCACCTTTGTCAGACTTTAGAACTACAAAAGAGTTGTGCACTATTCAGAATGATTGGCTTTTGCAAATGATCCCTTGGACTCTAATTTATTCAATTCTGCCTTAATTTTCTCTCTCAATGTATATGGCACAGTGCGATATTTTACGAATACAGGCGAGGCATCATTACATATTTTCAGTGAACACGTGAAGTCTAGAATTCTAACTACTTTTGATTTGAATACATCAGAATAGTCTTTCATGATTTTAGCAATTAAGTATTTTACATTGAAGACAGGGATTTGAATAATATATTAATTTAAGGCATTCAAATTAAATTTAAATTTCTTATCAAATTTCAACCTAGAATAATTTCTTTCTTTATTTTTAAAAAATCCCTTTTTTTACTTGAATATCTGTTGCAACATGTATTTACTTTAACAAATTCAAGAAAACTTCACCAGTGTAACTACAAAATAATATGACCATTTTTAGAATTTTTTACGGTTAATGTCAGTATTTCTTGAGTTGAATTTTTTACACTTCATGAGTTCTGCAATACAAACTTGTTTCATATGTTCTTTCTATAAGCACAAATGACACGTTTTACATTCATGTGATGTTTTGCGATTATCTTTACCACATTTGTGATTATTTCTAACACTTTCCAAGCCAAGTTCTTTTAAGGTGATTGAGTATCATTTACGAGTAGCTGATCTATAGGATTTTCCTTGCTTTGAATGGGATCGAAAATGCAGCGATTCATTTGATTTGTAGAAACTGGGAACTTTATTTATGTTGTTGTTAGATGAACTATTTTTATAGATTTCTTTACTTTCAATAGCCAAAGCAATATCAAGTGTTTTTTCAAAGGTTAGATCAGTCTACCGTAGGGGGCGGGCCCGGGGTTCGGCGGGAAAAAAAAAAAAGATTTAGCACATGCAATATTTTTACAACTGGATTAAAAATCTGCAGTTTTTAAGAATTCTTTATGATCAGTAATGTAAGGTGAAACTGATTCACTTGGTTGCGTTTCAAGATACTCACTGAACTTGTATTGTTCAGTGAGTATGTTGAAACGTTTACACAAATGTTCTTCATGGATTTGAAGTATTTTAGCATAAGTTTCTAGCAGATAAGCCAGGAGCTGTGAATCTGGAGAGATGATAATATTTAGATTCTAAACAATTCAAAAGTAGTAGTTGTTTCACATCACCAGCATAAGGTGTTGTGTCCATAATTCCTCTCAATTTGAAATTTTTTTTTTAAGTGTTCAATATATTCATCAAAGGGTTTTTGTACTCTCATCATAAGTGTCAAATGATAACAACTGAATCAGGAAAAAATATAATGCCTTTGCTTCTGGTGCCTAATTATTGTCTTATTTTATGTTTAGAGAGGTTTAAGATAGATACTTTAAACTATACAAGCCTTTATTTACAGCACAGTACTGCATTAGATTCCAGATTCAGCTCAATACAAAATGTCGAGCGGGCATACTTTATCTTGCAATAGCAAGATAAGGTATGCCTGTTCGACACTTTGCAGTGGGGGGGGCAGCTTAGGTGTCATCCTTGTCATTTGACCAAAGTTCAAAATTACGAGATCCGTCGCGAATAGCCCTTGTGTTGCTTCTAGTATGATGTTAATAAAACAAAACCAAAAACATTCGAGTTGCAGAAATAATTGAAATATGCAATACTAAAGCCAGTAAAAACAAACCTAAAAAAAAAAAAAAAAAAAAAAAAAAAAAAAAAAAAAAAAAAAAAAAATTTAAAGAAAGTTATTATAATGCACATAATTAAGTAAAAATATTTTAGATGGGAATTTAAAAACAAAACTAATCTAAGATTTAAAATGAACAGAATAATTTACAACCTGTTGATTAATATTCTATGCACCATATCCAATATTTTTCGGGATAAAGAAAACACCAATGTCCTGTGTCCTTCATTGTTTAGATTTTCCAAGAGTCTAATAAGAAATTTCATTTTGCCAGATTCTGATATCAAAGTCTCATCTGTAACATTTTTTATGGAAGATGAATATGTTGATTCGTCTTCAAGTTCCCGATGGAGATCTTCTTCACTGAACAAACAAAATGCAACATGCAATTATTTACTGCTAAAATTATTTAAAATAAATTACAAAATTAAAATGCACTTTTTCCATGTCAGTACCAATCAAGGGATGAACCTTTTGATAAAATATTAAACAATTAAAATTTAGAGTCTGAAGATAATTAAATACATTAATTCATATCAAGTTTAAGAAATTATTTTAGTTTAAATCTGCATAGGAGCTGTACAATGAAATACTTCGATAACAATTCATATAATTATGGTACATTTAGATAACAAGCAAAGACCAAAAAATTCATTTAAAATTCATATTTATCCAAAATGAAATGAAATATATATAACTTTCTCATTGTTTCAATTTATCTATGATTTATTAAGTTTAGATAAGCCAAAGTTATTGACAGAAGTCTTTTTAAAAACAAAATTTCATTAATGGAGAAAAACTAGATTTATTGAATTCTTGATTATATTCATGTCATAAATAATGTAAAGAATATTAAAGGAAAAAATAGTCAAATTTATACATATGGTTATCACTATTTTAACTATATGACATACAAAATAGGATTTGAGCAATCATCAGAAGATAATAAAGTGCAAAATTACTTAAAAAGAAATAAAGCTATGGATTTTTCAGATTTAATAGTTGTTGCTTTTGAAAACAGATTGCCTACATTGGAAATAAATTTCTTCTTGCAAATTATTCAGAATTAATAAACAAGCATGTATGATAAGGATAATTCTAAAACCTTTTAAACGACCTAAGACAGTGAAATGCAGCTCACTTTAGTTCTCCATTCAATCCTAGCTGTAGGCAAGCTCTTTGACTCAAAAGTCGTGGATGATCACATATCTTCTTCAAAGTAGTCAATTCCACAAGAGGGGATCGTTTTGAAACAAGGATCTGAAATTACCAAAAAAAATTAATTCTTGTCATGAATTACATGATTAAAAGAATAAAATGTTTCCTAGAACAGAAAAATTATGATTACAGTTATCATGATCCACAATTGTCTACATTTATTACAAATGAATAAAAAAAAAAAATGTTAAATCTGTTTATACGATGAAATATAAAATATCCTTAAAAATAACAAAATATAAAATTTACTGTTCGGACAGCTTCTGAATGTAAGAAATTTCTGTAAATTTCACACTGAGCCTCAGAAAGATAAGTCCATATTATTAGATCATTTTTCCTAGTGTTCAATCGATTTTCAGCAATCCTGAAATATGAATACATTAGTCTTTAAATCTCAAAAAATATATTAATTATTAGGTAATTAATTATATAAAAGTAATTTTTCCTTCTTTTGTTTAAAAATATGTATCCATGAGTTATTTAAAATTCAAATTAGTTTAATTATGTTAATTAGTTAAAAATATATAATTAATTTTCAGATCAATTTCTAGTGGGGTAAAAAATTGTAAATTTATCACTATAAAGGCAAATAGACTACCATTTTGTAGTTTTGACTACCAAATGTTAGTATAAATCAGATTCTAAATTATCCTAATACCACCTGCTTTTATCAAAACATTTTAATGATAATGAGATTAAAAAAAAAAAATAAAAAAAAAAAAAACTTTTTATGCTTGTGAATTTACTTATTACATATATTTTCTTTTCAATTATTAAATGTTCACATTCTAAATTCCATATTTTAACAAACCTTTTAACAATAAAAAGCCAAATCAATTTTGGAATTTTAATCTTATAAATGAAACAAATGACTTTTGAAAATAAAGTTTCCTTTATTTTTATCTTATTTAATTCATTTTACTTTAAAATATTGATTTTTGATTTAAAAAGCATGTACTGAGATGCTTTTATTAAATTACAATGAACAATTTCTTTAAATAAATCTGCATGGAAATTGAAACTAATTTTGACTGAAAAATTACTCCCAACAAAATACAACACCTAGCAAAGCAATAGAGTAATCCAGGACTTTCATGACCATACAAGGCAATTAAAGTGGCCTTATTTAATTGATATATTTATGTCCAATGCATTTTAGAATTGAAAACAAATTCACATACCATAGTTCTCCCATTCCATTCTCGAGATCATTGATATCCTCTGAAGTTTTTTGCTCCTTGTTCCAAACTTCAGCTTTTGTTCTTCTCAAAAAATAAGGTTTGATTAACATCTTAAGGTTATCTGCCATTTCAGTTCCAAGACGCTTCTCTCCAACTGAAGAGTCTTTCTCCCTAGCCTACAGTTAAACACTCAAACAGTTAAATCAATCAATAAGCAGGATGACATTAGTTATTCGTTTCTTTTAAGGTCATTTTTGTCTTTAAATGCCAAAGGTTCAAAACAATGATTTCCAAAATAACTCAAGTAATTACCATCCTTTCTTTTACACCCATTCAATGAAAGCAATTTATATGAAAAAAATTGGAACAAATATACAGGATGATTGCACATTTTAGGAATTTTCAGAATATATTTAAACTGTAAGTTAATAAAATAAGTTATATATAAGTTGATAAAGTAATATATACATAAAGTTATATATACATATAAGTTAATAGAGTAAAAAAAATAAGTTAAAATGTTTGGAGTTTTTACATAATTTTAAGCATGTGTAAAAGTTTTACTGAGGTATTTTTGGATATTCATGCTAAACAGTCTCTGCTCATGGGAATCCCTTATTGATCAAGGCTCATTTTAAATTTTTTTCAAGTTTGTTTTGATATCATAGATCAAGCTATGCAAACAATGTTCTTTTCTTTCTTTCTTTCTTTTTTTTTTTTAAAAAAAAAGAGTAACAACTGAATTTAAAAAAAGGGGAGAGAAAGAAATTATGCAACTCAAGAACAGCTAATTTTTTTCTAAATCAAAAGGAGATGAGCAACTTTTCTTTTTTCTTTGCTAAATATTCCTTACTTTTTCTAATCTTTTGCAGTGGCATGTCAGAAGTATGCAGCTTTTTATAGGCATAATACAAATATTCTACATATAATTGAAATCCTCATGCATGGCCAAATAGCTTTCAAGTTTCACTTAAAATTTTTTTATTGTACACAAAGCAAATTCTTCAAAGTATTTTGTTATTTCTCTTTCCTGCTCTGAAATTATTCAGTACATAATTTTGTCTAATGAACATTTTAATGCCTTCAGGTAGACTTTTGCAATTCTAGGAAATCTTTTTATATCATTATTATTAATCTATATACTATCAAAACTTTAAACGAAGTAAATAGCGAAAAGAGCAATAGCTTTAACAATTTAGGGCTCAAATGTGAATTAACAACTACACTGGTGTAAGAAATTAAGAGAATTTTCATATTTTATCTGCGATCTCCAGAACTACTGGACAGATTTTAATAAAATTTGGTGTTAAACATAGGTTGATATAATACAAACAAAATAAACATTCAACAGTTATAATAGACCCACATGTTTGCGCGTAACACTCATGGGAGTCTGAAACCGCGTTTGCAGAATACACAAAAGAAATAGGTTAATAGGGGGTATGGGCCCCTCTTGCAGCATGATGTCATACTGGAAATAAGGCAGTTTATCAGTGCTGTGGCAATTTGTCCCACTCATTCACCAACGCCGTTTTCAGTCCCTGGATGGTTCTCGGAGGGGGATTGAGATTTGCAATTGCCTTCCCAATAGCATCACAGACATGCTCTATAGGATTGAGGTCTGGAAACCTGGCTGGCCAATCCATGTGGCGAATATCCTCGCTCTCGAGAAATTCGTCAACCGGAAGAACTTTATGTGGCCTCGCGTTATCGTCCATTAAGATGAACTCGGGGTCCACTGCACCCCGGAAAAGGTGAACATAGGGCTCCAAGACCTCATCCCAATACCTCACACCAGTCACAGAGCCTCTGAGGTGTGCGGCCATTCAACACAATGCCTGCCTAGACCATTACACCGTCATCGCCATAATTGTCGATTTCGCAGACATCGGAGGGTAGGCAGCGGGTCCCTGGCTCTCCATATGAAAGTACAGCGAAAATCAGTGTTTAGGGCTAAAACGAGACTCGGTGAACAGAACGGTCGCCCATTGCTCCATACTCCAGTAATGGTCTGAGCAGGCATCATGTTGGATGGCCACACACATCTCCACGTCTTTGACAGAGGCTCTGTGACTGGTGTGAGGTATAGGGATGAGTCTTGGAGCCTTATGTTCGCCTTTTTCCAGAGTGCAGTGGGCCCCGAGTTCATCTTAATGGACAAAGAGGCCACATAGAGCTCTTCTGGTCGACGAATTTCTCGAGAGCGAGGATATTCGCCGCATGGATTGGCCAGCCAGGTCTCCAGACTTCAATACTATAGAGCATGTCTGGGACGCTCTGGGGAGGCCAATTGCAACTCCCTTCCGAGAACCATCCAGGAACAGAAAACAGTGTTGGTGAATGAGTGGGACCAATTGCCACAGGCACTCATAAACTGCCTTATTTCCAGTATGACATCATGCTGCAAGAGGGGCCCATACCCCCAACATGCCCATTTCTTTTGTGTATTCTGCAACCGCTGTTTCAGACCTTCAGAATCCCATGAGTGTTACGCTCAAACACGTGTCTATTATGTTGAATGTTTATTTTGTTATGTGTCTAATAAACTGTTGAATGTTTATTTTGTTTGTATTATATCAACCAATGTTCACACTAAATTTTATTAAAATATGACCAGTAGTTCTGGAGATCATAGATAAAATACGAAAATTCTCTTAATTTCTTACACCAGTGTATGCAATTTAGTCACAGCTAACAACTTCACCTTAAATGGGAAGGAGCTTACCTCAAAAGATGTTTCAAATTATGTTCAAGATATAAATTAGAGCAATAGCATGAAGAAATATGTTTTATTTAAAATTTAAGTTTCTTAAATTTTTAAAAATAATTTAAAAAGCACAGATGAACAGTTATCTTTCATAACAGGAAAAAATTTTGATGAAAAAAATAAGTAGTATGGAAATTACTAAAAAAGTATAATCATACAAATAGTTTTAAAACATAATTCAAAACTTCTTAAAGCATAAAACACATACTTTACAAGAAGCACACTAGGCCTTAACTTTCTTCTAGCATTAATTTTGGTTTACTTTGAACACGTGCATACATTTTTTTGTTTTTGAGATAAAAACAATGTTCCGATAAATGAATTTCAAAAAAACATCAGCTTAATTTTGTGCCTTGTTATTGACATTTATTTAAATACAGTAAAATGTTCATCTTTGTGTGACTTTTTCATTCTCTGTAAATGACTTAAATTTGCACAACTCATTAAATAGATTTATGTGACACAGATTTTCCAGGGAAAAAAAAATAATAAGCACGATGTATTGATATATCTATTGGAAAATATCAATATTGTCTTATGTTTTAAAAATGAATGGATAACTATTAAAGCAAACAGAACATTAATTATTTAAAAAAAATGAATTAAAAAGCAAAACCACTTATATACAATATTTTACATTTCACTTTAATAAATTTTATTCTTATTATAACATAAAACTCTCTCTTATATATATATACACACACACACACACATATATATCAGAATGTATAAATTTAAGTTATTCACAAACATATTTATAGAAGTAGATTGGTAGCATCTAAGACACATAAGGATAATTTTATTTAGACATAATCATATATATAAAAATAAGCAAAAATAGTAGGTTTATAAATACTCCATACCCTTGTTATTACATTTTCATACTGCATTTTAAATGTTTTTAGAGAGCCGAGAAGTGTCCCTTGATGTGTGAAATCATATAGAGCCCATAATTCCTAAAAATACATATTTTTTCATATATATATATATATATATATATATATATATATATA
>BMAW01066861.1:2106584-2131520 GCA_019974015.1 Nephila pilipes
ACACACACAAAATATATAAAGAATTTCTTCACAATAATAATCGAAATCTAATAAATTATTTTTCTTGTTAAAATAATATTTTGCACAAAACATAATATAAAAAGTGTATTAATATATTCGACAAAATTGGTGAAAATATTTATTTTTTAAAACCTTTTTTTTACATGTCTGAAAAAAAAATTATAAAAAAGGAAGCAAACTAAAAGTTTAATTAAAATATGAATATCAAAATAATTCAATGCTTAATTTTTCAGCAAACTTTGCAGAATACATATCCATATTACTACCCCCACTTTCAATTCCTTAAATAGAAAAACATATCTGGATGTTTTTTTACTGATTCAAAAATATTTTAAGGAAATGTTTTTTTTTCAGAACATAAAAATGAAATGAGCTAAATCTTAAAACAATACAAGGAGAAGGTGGAGAAAATTATTCTTCACGGGAGTCTTTTTCCTCTCACCAATTTCAAAACAATTAGAGATTTATTTGAAAACAAAACTGACACTAAAAATTGCCGAATTTGACCATTTCATACTGCTCATTATACATGGTCTACACATTTATTCTTACATTACTTATTAATTATGTTCACTTCAAAATTAATTTCAGCCTCAATAACTTGACAAAGTACAGTTCACATTCTATACCAAAGGAGAGGAAAGAATTTGCATAATTTCAGTGGTATAGCATGTATGCCTGCCACTTAGGGCATACACTAAATTTGCCCCCCCCCCCTCATTTTCACAATTAAGAGAAAAGAACCTGTAAAAAATCTGTGATACTCAGTTACTATTTTGAATGGATTGAAACTTCTTTCTTAATTAAAATTTTATCCTGCAGATTTTTTGCAATGCAAGCTCTTTTATACATTCATTCCTGAATGCTGATTTATAATTGTTTGATTGCCAAAACAAACTAGATTTGTTAATTTCAATGTGGACATTGTAGATCTTAAATAATTTTTAAGCATTTTCAATTTAAAGCTTCTCTTGCAACTCTTATTATTTATGGCAGTTGTGAAGAATATTTTCACCATTATAAATATATTAGATAACCCTCCTTCAAACTTGGACTTAAAAATTAATTTTAATGATCCCAATGGGTCGGAATCAACAAGTTCTTTCTTACAGTCTTGTTGCAACTGTGAAAGCCTGTAGATGCACTCATTCAAGCTTAAACTCTTTGTAAATAGCTTAAGGTCCTTGGCAGAGGTTGCAACAAGTTTTTCTTGGGTACATGTTCATTTTGCAAGGAACCTCATTATATCAAACAATCTGGTTAGAATTTCAAAACTTTTTTTTTTTTTTTTAAATTTCTTTTGACACCCCTTCCTGCTCTTTTTTGAAGTCTCACATTCAACTCCTTTCATTTTTTTAAAAAAATTTGGTTGTATATAGCACTTAATTCATGACATAAGGGTTCAGTTGGGGGAGGTCAAATAAATAAAAACAATAAAAGATTAAAAAACATAAAAACATTTCCTTTCCTAACATCCCTTTATGCTTCCTGCTACATGCTTCAATGCATTTGTTTGCTTTCTCCTTTCTTATTGTTAAAATGAGCCAGGAGTACAACATCTGCCCATGTTAAGAAGACATGTGATTGTTGTTTGACAATGTGTTTAGTGAGTTTGCGTTTTCAAACATACGAAAACAGAAGAAACATGACAATGCTTCTGATGAAGAATAAGCCATCCAAGTGCTTCTTTGAAACTTCTGTCAATGTGCACCAAAACCGTTCTTGCATTAGTCGTCTCCTTGACCACACTTTTGGTGAGATGGAGTCTGTATCTGGACTCAGATTGAATTGCGTGTGTTATAATTAACCCTTCAGCAAAGTTCTGTAGTATTGTTGTGACATTGGACTATTCGCGATTTCTCTTCACTAACCTTGGGAACTTTTAATTGAGATTGATTGCTTTTGCTAAACAACCTTTGCCCAACCAAAAATGAAATGTGAATATGCAGATAGAAAGCAGGTAGAAATGAAGTGGAATGGGAGAGTTAGGAAATATATAAACTCCGACTGAAAGTCGCGATAGAGAAGCTGAGGGAGAAGATATAGAGAGGCTGAAGGAGAAGTGGAAAGAATCTGAAGGAGGAGTTGAAAAGAGAGGTTGAAATAGACGATAGGATTAAAGGCGTAGTATTTAAAGAGATTTAGTGTTCCAGATTGCTACATTCGTTGCAGTCGAGGAAGGATTAGTAGTAAGTCTGTTAGATTACTATTGGTGGGTTGAATTTGGTTAGTAGAAATCTTCCCCAGGAGAGCATATATAGTTGTTATAGTAAATAGAAGTTAATAAATTCCATAAATATTGTTCTAGTGTCTCTTTGATTTATTATTGTGTCTTAGTGTTTAATAATTGAATCTAGTTATGGCACAAGAGGCAGCCCGGGTTGGGCAGGCGTCACAATGTGCTGAAACACTTCAGGACTTCACTGTATTAATCACAATCACATGTTTGAATCTATATTTACAGGCTATTTTCCAATATAGTTTCTGACAAAGTCAGACCCAGGTGAAGTGGTTGCAATTTCAGTAATTGCACCTAAAGAAAAAGAAGCTAACATGTTCACAATATCAATTATAGGTCCTAGCAAGTCATCAGTGTCAGCTAATTGTACTACATCTTCTTGGTTTAGAGCAGCATTAGCTTATGATGAACTTGCATTTGATGGTCCTGGTGTTTCTCTAAATAACTTTCACAAACAAGTTAACCTTCATTCCTACTGATACTTTCTTTCTTGAGTTTTTGCTTATTTTGATAAGATTTTACAGTTTCTCTTATCCTATTCATGGTTAAGTGTGATATAACAACACAAAACAATGATAGAATTAAAAAAAATGTAAGCATAAAATTAAATTACTCATAATTTAATACATTAAATAGAATAAATAACCTTCTACATGGGTAAAAACACAAAGCCATTGAAAAGTTTAAAAGTAAACAAAACAAAAATTTACCTGAACATTCCTATATATTTGACAAATTGTATAAAACAAATAAACATGACTTTACAATAACTAATGCATGTGAAACTTTATGAAAATATAAATAAACATACCAACACTACATGACTCATACATGTGACATTGTCATGTCTATGAGCAGTGTAGTATTAATAATGCTTATTTTATACTTTGATAAAGTTACCAAGATTAAATGTGAAATACCAGATAAGGACCACTGATCTATGCTCTTCTTGTCTTAAAAAAGTTTTTGACAAACAAAATAGTTACATTAATATAAAAATTTTGCATATGACGTATTTGTACCTACTTCAAATAAATGATAAAATTTTTAAATTTATAATGCATCAGCATGTAAAACATTTTATATAGATTTGAAAATTAAATTTAAACATGCCTTGTAAATTATAAAGACTTGAAGCTGCAGAAGTTTGCTTATTAGTGTTGTTAATAACACTTCATTATATGACATCACTGTATGTTGAAATTATTACATGCTTAATAATTGTCCTTCGAAATTTTGCATTGGTATCAGAAAATGTTTTCAACATATTTAGAGGCAAATTTTATAATGGCATAAAATTATCCAAATTTCTTTTTTTAAAAAATAAACCTAAATATTTTTTTGAGATTAAAATATTTACTTTAAATTCTTTTGAATCAAGAAAAGTAAACATTGTAGTTAAATAACTAATTCTAGAATGAAATTTTTGAAATTTGTATTTTGTCAATTGCATTACTATATTTCAGAATGTTGTTTTTTAAAAAAAGTTTTAACACACATAATTAAAGATTAGCTTCCTTCAATATTCTTTTAAAATTGCCAATTTTAAAGATCACATTTAAGAAAGTATTTTATGAAGATTTCTGAATTGTAATAATATGCAAAAAAAAAATTTTGGTACATTTTTTAAGTTTAGTTTTATATAATAAAGGAAAGGGCAGGGGAGGAAAAACACCTGCTGGTCACATGTAATTTGTTTGGTGGTTATTTGAATGATTTGATGAAAGGGGTATAAGAGATGATGAGAGTTGAAGAAGTACTGATTACAAGAAATTCTTTCTGTGATTGAATATTATCTATAATTACTTTATTTGAATTACAAATTCATTTCTTTTGATGTTCTCGACTTGTTTGGATATACATTTTCTCCCGTAATACCACGAATAACCGTCGGTAAAAGAAATCGTCGGTAACAGAAATTTTTGAACTGTTACAAAATATACCAGAAACTGATTTTGGTTTAAATAAAAAATTGGATTTATCTGACGAAGGATATAATCTGGAAGATAGAAGGGAATCAGCTTCAGCTGAAGAATGCTCACTTTTTACGTAATCTGCACAAAATGATTACTCCTCTGAATCTGAAAAGGTTTTGTTTATAAACACTGAATCTCAACTAGTACTTCCCGAGGAAGAAATCAAAAACTTGGAATAAGAGGGTCAAAAGCGAAGCAGATTTGAGAAAAAAGTGGAGAACCATTATCTCTTTCTCAAAATGATCAGAATCAGCATAATATAGAAGTAGCTAAAGATGGGACAGTGTGGAGTACAGCTCCTACTGATTCTCTTTCAGTTAGAAGATGACAGCAGCATAATATATTGAGAGAAGTTCCTGGGCAGAGTTCATTTGCCATAAGGAATGTCACTGTTGGGAGCTTTATTAGTGCTTGGAGGCTTTTTTATAAATGAAAAGATTCCTTGTTTCATACAAAAGTGCAAGCTCACCAACATTTACAAAGTCTGCACTGGAGTATATTTTTAGAAGAATAAGATGCCTTTATTTCTTACTTTATGCCAGGGAAGCATTCATTTCGAAAGTAATTTTCATTAACAATCTGAGGTTCAAGACTTGGGGCCTTAACTTTTTGCACAAAACAATATCTCCTGATAGATTCAAAGAAATCTTGAGGTATTTGCATTTGATATAGTCAACAAGATCTGAGAGACTTCAGACGGATAAATTTGCCCTAATATTGGAAGTCGTTCATTGAAAACTGTCTTCTGTGTTATAAAGCAAGAGAAAACATAATGGTAGATGAGCAACTATTTCCAAATAAAGTACATACATGCCACAAAAACCAGACAAGTTTGGCATTAAATTTTGGCTAGCAGCTGATGTTCAGTATGAAGTATTTGTTGAATGGCTTTCAATATTTAGGGATAAAAAATGAAAATAGACCTAGTTCTGAAAGCGTTGGAGAACATGCAGTATACTGCTTGACAGAGAATAATATTGGAAGAAAATTATGGAAAGAAATATTATAATAGACAAATACTTTACATCTTTAAAATTAGCTAAAACATTAAGAGATAAAGGACTTAGCCTCATTGGTATGTTGAAATGCACAAAGAAAGAAGTACCTGAATCGTTCAAGCCTAATATGTGATTGGTTTGGTTTTCATTGTCATACTAGAAGCAACACAAGGGCATTGGCAATGGACATTGTGATTTTGAACCTCGGTCAAGTGGCAAGGACGAAACCTGAGCTGACACCCCCTCTCCTAACTTCTACACTATGCCAACAGGAGGACTTTGGACTTCAACAGATTTAATGTGAATCATCTCTGGCTACACAATGGGTTATGGCTGGCATCAAGGCTCAAACCCACGACTCAGTGAAAACCGATGGTTGCGAGTCCAATGCCTTAACCACTAGGCTACCATGGCCACTTAAAAAGTGAGAGCTTTATTCAAGCAAAATTCTGAAGCACAATGACATCACCTTGACTGCTTATCAAGGAAAGAAAAACAAAAATGTTTTGCTGTTAAGTACCTTGCATCCTACACTTGATGTTGACAGCAATGTAAAGAAAACACTGGAGGTTGTTAAATTTTACAATTAGTTTAAATACAGTGTAAATGTGCTCAATCAGATAGCAAGAAAGTATACTATGAAATCACTTTCCAACATTGGCCGATACAAATTTTTTTCAATATTCTTCACTTAGCCACTATCAATGCCAGGGTAAATTATAAGAAAACTATCCGTATAAACATCAAGCATGGTGATTATATTTTGAACCTAGCTGATGAGCTCTGCAAAAATTATGTTTCCTCTAAGAAATTTCCACATCTGGATTTCTTCACAAGCACAAATGATGCATGTGTTACCTCAGTCAGAAAACGAAAATAATGCCAAATTGATCAATGCTGCAACAAAATGATGGACATTTATTCTGATTGTAAAGGGTATGTTTGTGGATCCAGTACTGGTAAAGTGATAATGCTCAGTGTTTGTAGAGACTGCACCAAAGAATAATGTAAGTCATTCCAAAATATTTATATTTTTAAATCATGTTTTATAAAATAAATCATTAAGTAAATTAAAAGTAATTGCTCTTCTTGAATCAGAGAATTTTATTTAGAGTCAAAAATTCATCTCAATTATAAACATATTCTACAGTTATTGAAGAGAAATGATAATTGAGCAGCTTAAAGTTATTATAATCTATACATTAAAATTTCTAATTGGATTACAACATCACACTTCTGATAAAGAGTTAAGACTATCTGCCATGAGAAGGTATAAGTATTTTAAGAATATATAATATATTGTCATGTATAAGCCAAAATAGTTTGGAACTTTTTAAAGTTAAATTACATGGTCAGCTTACATGCATAATTTATAAAAAAAATATAGATATTTTCCCTTTAGCTGAATAAAAGAGATATATCAAATACAGCACTTTTTTTTTTTTTACAAAAATCTTTTTAGTCTTTTTATTCAAGTCCTTCTTAAGTATACGAGGTTATGATAATTTTAAATGAAATGATCATTCTCTTTAAAAAAGAAAAATGTTTCATTTTTAAAAGTGTTTACATTACCGATCTGTGTGTACCAAACAAACAAACAAAACATGATGATGGTGAAATACACACCCAGCTAATGGAACAATACCAAAACATATGCTTAAATCAATAACAAATAACATAGATGTGCACATAAAAATAACAATTGGTGATGAATAGAACTTAAATTTCCTTACATTTTAAGCATTTTGAATGCAAAAAAGGGGTGAAATCATGCGAAAAAAGGCAAAGAAAAATATTAATATAAATACTACATACATGTAACATATACAAGACAACCAAATGGGAATGATGTGAAGATTAACATAGAATACATCAATTTTAGTTTATATTTGGAAATATAAATTATTTGTAGAGAGATTTTTTTGATGACTTTTATAATATGAATTTAAATGATTAAACCTAAAAATTAGTTTATTTCTTTTTATGAATGAATAGCATTTTGATAACATGATTGCTTTCTTGATAATTTTAGAATTAAAATGAATTTATGAATCTACAAGTTAAGTTTAACTCCATACACTGATCAATTTGTTTCAATACATTGGTGATTAACTTACAGATGTTTCACTGTAATTTTAACAACTGGTATTAACACAATTTAGGATTCAAACTTATTATATCTATTAAGCAATTTTAAGTTATGAAGATTGCAACTAAAAATATTTAAATAAACGTGACTGTTTATTTTTTGTTTTATGTTTTACAAAACTTAATTAAATAAAAAATATTTTAGCATATGAATAACAGTTTCACAATTTTAAAATAATATCCAATTACTTAAATATATGTACTTTTATTGCAAGTCCTTCTTAGACATAAAAATTTAATCTTATTATCTTTGGGTTTGCAGTAAAAATTTTACTCACTAGTAAATTATTCTGTATTGGAGTTCCTGTCAGAACAAGCCTGTTCCTTGATGGGATGCCATGCACAGCTTTTGTTGTTTTAGTAGGATTTTTAATTTTATGTCCTTCATCCAAGATCACATAATCCTAGAAAATAGATACATTAAAAGATATAGCACATTAAAAGGTATTTTATGGATGAATAATCACTATACACAATAAAAGGAATGTAAAATAAAAATAAAGGAAAATGAGAACACATGTTACCAAGAGTCAAATTTTAATTCTTAAAAAAATCAATATTAAATAAATGGGATTAAGGCAAATTACTAACATTGTCTTCCTTCAAATTATAAGGAGAGACTTTAAAGATAAAACTGTATAATGAATAAATGCAAATAATAGTTCTAAAAAAGAAATTTAAAATATTTAAGTTGCAAAAATTACATATATATATATATATGTGTGTGTGTGTGAGAGAGAGAGAGAGAGAGACAGACGAAAAAATGGGCACAGTGTTGGGAGGAATAGAATGTTTGAAATTCATAAACTTTAGCTATGTTCATATGCTATTTATTGTTTAATGCGAGCATGTATAGAAATCTGTTGATGCTCCTGTGGCAGCCTTTCTGGTGAGATTTATTCATAAATTTTGCCAGATCCTCTCTTAAAAAAGGCTTTTGTGGTTTGATATTTACCCAAACAAAAGGTCTTTCATCATATTCTGTAAGTATTCCCAAAGCATTGAGAACCATTCCATAACTGGTAAGCAGGACATGGCCTCTGCGTTGTACTTTAAGAAGATTGCGTTCCCTCTCTTTCTTGGTGCCACCATGAAATTGTGTCACAGATATGCCAGGGCACCTGAAAAAAGACCATCAAAATATCTATCAAAACAATATTTTTATATATCACAATGTACCTTACATTACCAATTATTAATAAAAAAAAATTACTCAATGTAAGAAATATTAATTTTACAATAGTGAGTTTATAATCAATTCAGATATACAAATGGATTGCAGAGTAATTCAAATATATATGTCACTCTTAATATACTAAGCAAGGCACATGCTTTTGAAATTTCAGTTCCATATATTTTAGAACAAAACAAAATTCTTTACCACTAATCTTATGCAAACATTATAATTGAGCACTTAAATTAATGAGAAGCTGCCTCCCCCATCTACATAAATAAATTGTATGGATATAATCAATACTTTTCTCTCTCAAGATGTTTCATTTAATCTTAAGAAGAGTGATAAGCATAAATAGATCCATTTGAATAGCAGCTGTATGATTTTGAATAATTCTGTTTTCCTGATTTGGAATTTTAAATGTTTGATGTTGTTTAGTTTGCATTAAAGAATTTGTAATATAGTTAAAAGTACCCAAATAATTTTCATGTATTTCAAAACTTTCAATTTGTCAATAATACTGACAAAAAGAATCTTCCAGCAGATTAACATTTAACAAACAGTATGACTACTAACAGTAAATGATAATGACTACACCTACTTTATCAGAATGAAAAATGAATATTTTCTTTTATGTAGTCTTAATAATTTTCAAGTATTTGAACATTGATTCATGGCTTTTTCACAAACTCATTTATAATCCTCTCTTCAAAAAATTCTAAATTAATTTATATAAAATATTGAAATGAAATTTCTTTTTTAAAGTTCATTTTAGACTAATGTATAAGCAACAGTTACCATAAAATTAAAGGTAAATGAATTAAAACTTCCTAGATGGTCTATAAAAATGATTTCTTTAAAATTTCATGTTTAATTTGGCTTGGAATATTTTTATAATCACAAAAAACAATGTCTGTCTTGAGAAAAAAAATAATCCAGTATGAGATTTTGAAGAAGAGTGCATACCATTTCTTGAATTCTTTTTCCCAATTGGGTAGCAAAGATACAGGCATTATGATTAGGATGTGCTTAATCAGATCAGCATCTATCAGTCCAGAGAGGAAGGCAATAACTTGAAATGTTTTTCCAAGCCTAAAATAAACAATACAAAGCAGAATATTTAAGAAAAATTACAACACTCTTAATTACAATAAAATACACAAGGATTCTTTCAGAAATATATTCATTTTTATACTATGTACACACCTACAGATTACATATTGTTTTTAATTAACTGGATTATTGGTATAATTTTCAAGCATAAAAATAAACTATTAATCAGACAACACACATTTTCAAATGTTTTCAGATTTAATCACACTAAGAAAATTTAGCTCAAATAAAATTAGCTTTTTAAAACTATGATTTGCAATTATTTTTTTACAAAAACTTATTAGGATCAGATATAAGACAGAAGAAAATGAAAAGAAAAAGAAGTTTAGTTAGTTTTTATTAACGTCGCACTAGAAGCAACACGAGGGCTATTGGTGAGGGACCTCGTCATTTTGAACCACGGTCAAGTGACGAGGACAACAACTGAGCTGGCACCCTCTCTTAACTTCCACATCATGCCAATGATTTTGGGCCTGACAGATTTAACGTTCATCAGCCCTGGTTACACGGCGGGTCTTTAACGGCCAATGAAGAGAGAAAGGAACTCCTAATTTAAAAAAAATTAATTTCTTAAATAGATCAGTATGATTAGCTTTTACTTCATTTTGAGCACTAGCATTGTGATATTTAAGGTTTATATAATGGGTTACATTAGATTTTAAATGAAAAGATTACTCAATGTACTCTAACAAAGTGATTCAGCAGTTGCTTTTTGCTTAGTAAGATGAGTTTATGAATCTAAGGGTGTAATTCACAGTGAAACACACATAAAGTGTTTTAAATCTGTACCATCATACACTATCTGAATGCAAAAAGTGAGAGAAGTGGATTTTCACATTCAAATTTCTTCCATCAATAGAAGCATTCTGAATGATCAAAATGTAGTGAAATTGATTCATGATTTCTTTAGAAGTAAGATCGCTGCTCATGAAGAATAGAGAACAGATAGGCCATTTGTGATTTCTGATGCCTATCTTCAAAGAATGGAGGGAGCAAACTAATCAAAAGTTTTAAACCATATCCCATGACACCTGAACTTTGCACACAGCAACAGTCATTTATTTATTCCTTTATCTAAAGAAGCATTTTTCAGAATAAAAGTTTCATGATGTTGAGTTATAAAGTGAAGTTAAAATGAGGTTTCAACAAAAGGCAGTAAACTTCTATGATCGTGGTATACAAAAGTTTGTACTTAGTATGCACAATGGTTGTAACAACATAGGAAAATAAAGCATGTACCAGTAAATAATTTGTAATAGATTTTTTTATAAATAAATAAAAATTAAAAAAAAAAAAAATGTAATGAACTAACAAGGCATTGTATTTTCCCTTTTTGAAAACCCCACATATTTCAGACTGATTTAAATTCATTGATGATGTATAATTTGAAAGGAAAAAGAAATTAATGGAGGTCCTTACCCCATGTCATCTCCTAGAACTCCTCCTCTTTTCTTTCTGAAGATTTCATACATCCAAGCCACTCCTTCTCTCTGATAAGGATAAAGTTTCTGATAAATTTCATGGAAAATGAAGAAGCCTTCACAAATTTCCGTCATATCATTGGATGATTCCATTGAAAGAGTTTTCATGTATTCCTAAATAAAATACAAAATCAAATTTAATGGGTAAAAAATAATCTACTACTTTGATTCCAATAATTGCCTAATTTGAATGACTCAACTATAAGAAGTTTGAGAAAAATCACTTATAATATATATATCATAAGAGTAGAAAACATGAAATATCAAGAAATTAATTTTTTTAAAAAAAAGTACCTAAAATATTTTGGAAAATACAAAAAGGAGACATATTTAAATGTTGTTATAGATTATTGGCTGTTATGTAGGGTTATTCCAGATTTTTTTTTAGTTTTTATTAACGTCACACTAGAAGCAATATGAGGGCTATTGGCGACGGACCTCGTAATTTTGAACCACGGTCAAGTGACAAGGACGACACCTGAGCTGGCACTCCCCTCTCCTAACATCCACACCACACCAATGGGAGGACTTTGGGCCCGACAGATTTAACATGCATCAGCCCCGGCTACACGGCGGGTCTTTGGCGGTCAAGGATCGAACCGCGACTGAACGAAAACCGACGGCCATGAATTCAGAATCTTGACCACCAGGCTACTGCGGCAACAGGGTTATTCCAGAATGATAGGCTTAAATATTCCCATCAACAAAATATATTAAAAAAACGGGTATAACACCGAAAAACGAATCATTAAAAAAAAATTGTAAAGATCAAAAACATATACACACAGAGATATATATACATACATATAAATGCATTTCAATGAACAAGTAAATTTCAGGAAATAAAACCAGTTTTAACTGGTAACCATGAACCTTGAGCAAAATTATTTTGCAATCTTCCTACAAATAAATTAAACTTAAATTAGGATGAAATGTTTTAACCAGTTAAATATATTTTTTCGAAAATACTCTTACAAACTTGACGACAATTTGCATTTATATTTTTTTGGTGCTAACTGACTGAATTCGAAATAATATACTTACAACAGCAAAACTGAAAAATTAAGACAGATCATTCATAACAAGATTAAACCCTGGTTCTGGCCATATAACAAGGTATCCATTGATTCTACAGTCTCATTTTTTTGTAAGCATTAAAAACGTCACCTTATTAATTTAGTAATTTCCCACATTGCCATATGATAGGGATAAAAAATATCCCTATCAGAGCTCATTTATCAAGAAGATTCAGGCAATGTTCATCTTGTTCAACTCAATCTATATACTCTGATCTAATAAATCATGACATATCCATTTGTGCAAGATATTAAAATTATCTATATTTTATATGCTTTAAAATGCATAATTATTGAGCATGTTTTGCTGCAATTTGACAACAATTTTTAATCTTTCTCATTCAACTCATAAATTTAACTGCTGCACAATTCAAATATCTTGTATTGAGAATAGATGATAATTAAGGTGTACGTTGGCAAAAATCTTTCAATGAAATCAATTAAATATTGCTCTGTCCTACACTCTTTATTTTGTAAAACCAATTGCGTGGAAATAAATGGCATTAATATTTCAGTCTAAAATTTCTAATAATAATTTGATTATTATGAGCTTTACACATTTCTAGATTTACAACAAATAGAAACATAAGAGCCATACATCTACTTAAAAAAAAAAACTCTTGATTATTTTCTTAATCTAATATTTGTAAGAAATTTGATTCAATTATAGTTCCATTATTTGAACATTTCTTAAATTCATTTATAAGTCTTCTGAAGCAAAATTTTGAATTTAATGTTAAAAACATGAAGAATAAAGCATAATTATTCTTACAAATTTTTACAGTGTACTAAAACAATCCAAGTTTAATAAGAAATTTGATTTTCAATCTAATAAATGTTATTTTACCATTTTGAAAAATTAAGTAACCATTTTTATAAATCTAGAAAGTCAAATTCTTTAAAAAATAAACTACAGATTTAAGAATGTTTTAATAGTAACCTTTAAATCCTTGATTCTTTTGAGGATTTTATCAGTAGGACAAATTGTCTTTGCCTCTTCCAGAGTATCAAGTGCTACTTGCAGTTTGCCAGCAGCTGCATCGTTACGGGCTTGGCTGTAAAGAGACTTGAAACGATTCTTTGTTCCAGGACTCAACTCGGCTGGATTAATTACCTCTGTTTTACTGCAAACCACTGGGGCTATCTAATGTAATAACAGAGAAAAATATTGAAAGTTAATTTTTCAACTCACAGAAAGTTGTCCAATCCCTGTGTTCAACAGATGAATAATAAAAATTTAAAAGACAAGTTTAGGTTTTTGATTTAATGATGCAGACACTTAAAAATATATTTACTCTAAGGTATTTAGTACTCTGAAATAAAGCAACTAAAAAGTTAAAAATTCATTGGCTGTTTATTTATCTGCAGGCAATAATAAAGCAGTATGTTACATATTTATTTTATTCAGTTATAAATTATATTGATTTAGAAACTTCAAAATTAAATACAAAAGTTTTGCAAATTTTAAAAAAGGAAAAAAAAAATTAATTTTTGGCAAATAAAATTTCTGTCAGAACTTTCAATACAAGGAAACACCATAGCTTTTTTTTTAAATATTCTAATGACTAATTGTTAAACAACTTAGTATATGGTGGGAATAGCAAAAGTATTTTGAAATTATTTGTTAATTTGTAGGTACTTCACAAAAATGTAAAAAATATGAAAGTGAGAAAGAAACGCACACATAAAAAATTAAATAATACTATTTTACAAATGTATTTACTTCATTATATTTCTACCTTGAACAAAAATCTCATTTTTCTTCAGTAAAGAAACAAAATATAATGAGTATCCTATAAATTCAAAAATATTCAAAAAGTTATGAAAATTGAAGAAATTGATATATTTGAATACAGTTTGCTAAAAAAGTTTTCTGAAAAAGCAGACTTTTTTTGTGGTAGAGAGAAAAAAAAAAAAAAAAAAAATTATTTTAAAGGGAGTTTCACGAAAGCAAATATTTACAAGCATATCACAACATTAAAGTACATGTATGTGTTCTTCCTGTCCCTAAATGACACTGTCTAAGTGATTGACGGCAGTATTAATAACAGCATATCAGGATAGATGCAGATTTCTTTATGGATGAATCCTTCAACTACGCTACAGAATATAGGCTGTTATGATACACTCGGCACTTAACATGAACACAAAGCCAAAAATCAAATGGTGTTAAGACTAGTAAGCAAGATGCCCTTTATTTGTACAGTAAAGACTGATTAATTGATCTTTCAGGAAGGTTCATCTCAGAAACTTTATTACTTAAGTTATAAAGAGAGTTGGTATGCTCTCTCATATGACTGTCAGCGTGTCAAGGATATTGTCTCAAAAAGTGCATTATCATCTTTTCTTGAAACATTTGCAAGTTCCAGTCTGGTTGTGTTCAGAATTCTTTAAAGAAAAAAGTTTCATAACAATTGACACAGCCAAAACATACCAAATAGTAACTATGTGGAGTGTGTACGTACTTCTCAGTGCAGACAGGTGGGTAATCCAACAGTTATAACTACTGATTATTCCATACAATGAAAAATGAGCAATTTCTATCTACAAGTTATTGAACAACCTTTGTGAAGCTTTAGATTTTCGACAAAGACAATCAGTAATTCCTTTCTCTAAGTTGTGTTATTTAGTAAGAGCTATTGCAATGATTGAAGCTTGTAAGATATAGTTGGAATACCATGTAAGATGCAGTATATCAATGTTGAGTGCTAGATTTTGAGTTCAACAGTAAGTTGAGTTCTATAATTAAAGTGACCCTATTCAGACACCTCTAGAACCCGTTCTACTAATTGAATTTTGATGCAACTTGGTATATACATTATATGGACTATGGGAAAACGATTTCTGCAATAAAAAAAATAGTTCAAATTTGACAACCATAGGCAATAGTGGTGCCTAAAGAAGGACAAGAAAATTGTCACAATCTAATTACAGTATGTGTGCTCCATTGATATCAACTACATATTGAAAGTGCATTATAGTATGTTTAATGGTGCGAAGAAAACCTCAAGAGATTCTCACAATTTAGTGTATAATGCTAGCTTTAATTCAGATAAAAGTCATAATTCCTCTTGTATAAACATGGTCTTTTAGGATTCCCCACAACCAGAAATCACAGGGATTTAAGTCAAATGAACAAGGAGGCCAGGCATCTGGAAAAACTCTGGATATTACATGATTCTCGCCAAAGTTAGCTCGAAGCAGTTCTTTGACTTGGCCTCAGGGGGAGTTGCCTCATCTTGCATGAAGACAGTGGTCTGCAAACACTTCCGTTCCTGTAAGGCAGGAATGACCTGCTGTCGAAGGAGTTCACCATAACATGCACTCATCACAGAGCACATTTTAGAACCTTGAAGAGGGAGAGTTTCAAAGAAAAATGGTCTAAGAATAAAATCAGCAGTAAATTCAAACCTTGCAGTTACAATCAGAATGCAGGGGTTGTTGGTACAGGATTTTAGGAGGTGAAGCACCCATATGTGACAATTTTGATTATTCACAGCTTCATCAAAAAAGTGCACCTCACCTGACCATAGAATTTTCCAAGGTCACACAACATCAACTTCCATTTTTGCCAAAAATCAGAGAGTGTTTGGTGGTCTTGAGGTTGCAGCATCTGAGCTATGTGGATCTTTATACAGATACCATTTTAAATGGATCGCAAAATTTTCTTTACTGTCAACCACGGAATAGTCAACTCTTGCGACACCGAGCACTTGCTGAAGAACAGCTGGAACTGAATGCTCTTTCAACCACAGCAGTAGTGACTTCTTTGACAGTTTCATTTGCAACTGTTTCCAGACCGGAAACTTGGATGTACTACCAGGAAGAAAGCTTCCTGGTAGTACATCCAAGTTTCCAGTCTCATCAAATTTCATAATAATCTTCAAACCATTCTTAAACATAGGCCCTTTTCACAATCCCTTTAAATGATGACATTCATGCAGTGCAGCTACACTATTGCTGCAGTTCTGATAAAAAAAAAATTACCAATAAAGCTCAATCTTTCTTCTGTAAGGGCATGATTAACAATGACAAAGGCATTCAAAATTATTTTCAGGCTCTGACTGTAAGTCTCTTTATATGTTTGACTAATTTGCATAAGGAATTTTTTAAAGCACCATCTGGTGATCAAAATTTGATCTATTTTTTATCGAAGAAATCTTTCCTCTATGGTCCATATATTGTATATACCAAGTTTCATCAAAATCCAATAGACAAAACAGGTTCTAAATAGAATCACTTTAATTATAACCACCCTGTACTTATTGCACAGTTGACTGTTCCCTTAGCATGCCCATTTGCGAAGTCATCACACATTACTCACAAATGCATACCCGAATGTATGCATTTGTGATAATACAGCCACCACTGCAAGGTCAATCCACTAACTTTCTCTTTCCTCAAAATATTGTACTAAGGGAATTCAGTGACAGCAGTTAATGGATCTAAATTCTTCTTTAGTTTCATGAGTTACCAAACCTTCACAAAGCTGTACTTAATGTTATGTGACAGAGATAAAGTAATTTCACCAATAGTATTTTAATCAAGAGTCAATATCACAGGAACAATCTAGAAATGAGCTGGCAATCATACATCCTGGATTTCATAGGATTCTTGATTTGCATACTTCAGAGATTTATTTAGATGCAGAATCACTTATAAACAAAAGGTTGAACTATTTTTTCTTTAAATAAAAAGTTGCATTGATATACAATAATTTTTGACTTTTTGAAATACTTAGATTTATGGGACATCTTGTGTGTGTATATATATATACTAGGACACACCAATACCTTGAATAACATGATGCATACATTTTTTGAAAAATCATTCATATTGAAACCAAATAAAGTGAAGCATAGAATTTATATTTAAAAATAAATGAAGATACTAGTATGATCATATAATAATCAAGCAAAATAAGACAAGGATTACATGAAAAAAAGGGATTAATTCATTAATTTTTAAAAGCACTTTAAAGATAGTAACTGGTCTATCTCATTTAACACTCCTTATTAAGGTACTAGCACTGCCAAAAAAAAAAAAAAAAAAAAAGGCCAATTTCTGATTGAATCAAATCAGCTGACACAAAAAAAAAGTGCCCAAGTTCCTCTTATTGTATGAAAGATGAGAATATAAATACTACTACTCTAATGAAGGAATTAAGTGGTACTATAGATCGCAAAATCATTGGCTGAGTCTTGAATGGCAAATTGAGAGTTTTCCCTGAAACAAATAATCATCACACCAAATTGCAGAATTACATTTTAGTTAAAAAAAAATTTGAAATTGCATATATATGAAAAGTAGAACAAAAAAAAAAAAAAAAAAAAAAAAAAAAAAAAGGCTTAAAATTGTAATCTGTGGAATACCAGTCAACTATAATCAAACTGAATAATCAAATGAAATCAAAGAGAAAAGATATTCTCCAGAATACATCAGCCTCCTTAAAAATAATAAATCTATAATGTACATGCTTCTTTTCCTTGTTGTTTTGCAGAAATGCTCACAAAACCAGGATATCTATGATATTTGTAACATTGGTTAATAGTGAGTTAAAATTGAAGATCTAAAAAAATCAAACAAATCCTCGCAATATTATAGGTGCAAGCATTATTTTCATAACTCCTGAGGTAGTATGTGAAATGCAGTAAAAATCACTTTAACAAAAATTGCGAAAAAATCAAAAATGTCCCAACTAAATGTGCTCTTTGGGAGGGAAATCACACTGTTAATTATTCTGGTTACTTTGAAGAAATCCTTACATAGAAAACCTTCAAATAAATTTAGAAAGCTAAAGAATTTTTTGGGAAGCAAGAGTTAGATCCCAAAAGAAACATTTAGACCAAAATTGTCCAAGAACAAATTCAAATCCTAAACCTAGTAAGCCTATGAAAAACTTTTGGGAAAATAGGGAAAAGGCCCCAAAACAAACTGAAGATTTGGCTGATAACCACCAAAATATTAACAAAATTCAAAATTTGAATAATTGTTCAAATTAACTGAAGTGATTTTAGAATCGATGTCCTAAATCACAAACCAATTAGGAATGTTATTCCAACTTCTTCAAAACTATCTCAAATTTTTTTTTATTTGTTTTAAATTGATTCAGACTCGATTCCTTTTAACATGATGCTTTTTTAAAAAATACTGAGGTTTGTTGCTCCTTAATTTCATCTTCCTCCCTCATGAAGTTTCTATGCACTTAGGAGATCAATTTTCGCTTTCCCTGCTTCTGAGCTGCACTTGGAAATGCTCCCATTTTCTTTGAGCGATCACTTCTACAGCCAATGCTCAATGCCTTATATGTAGAGGGTTCATTTCACTTCAAACTAGTTTTTCTAAATCTTTTACTGCTCTTTGTTATTCAAATCAGCTGATTTTATTGATTCTACTATATTGTTTTCCTATCTTCCATTGTTTCCACCCTCCTGGTTAAATTACTATTTTTCTTTTTTCAAATACTTCTTCCTTAACTGAAATTGATTATAAACGCTTTGACTTGCTGGTGCATTTCAAAACATCTAATTTTCATTAATTTATAAATAATATAATGCAAAAAAAAAAAAAAAAAAAAAAATCCCACTCCAAATTTTCTAGATTTGATAAAAGAAAAATAATTCGATATAAAAACCAACGTTTTTATATGGTGGCAAAGTTTATTAAAGAAAATTATTGAAATATTAGTTAAAACTGTTAGCTATTTTTAACTTTAAAATTTATTTAAAAAGAGACATTTGTCAGCATAATAAAAAATTCATAATACTCATAAAATCAGAACATGCATTTGAAAGTCATTCTATTAAAAAAAAAATGGGAACCAGAATTCAGAAAAAATTATTGTGATAAGACATGGCGCCAAATATTGGAAACTTTCTTTCTTGGGAATGATTACTGACTAAAAGTCAACATACCCCCTTACTATATCGGAGATAGTATCTTTCCTTTGTGAGTACAAAAGGTTTACGATATCTCATGCGGTGTGGGGAGTGCCCGGTGCTCCCAGAGGGGGAAAGAAATTTTTTCCTCAATCCTAAAAGTGCAGAGAGGAAAGAATATTTTGACTTATTAAAATTATTGAAATATTAGTTAAAACTTTTCGCAAACATCTAAATACTGCATTGTTAGCTGAGTACGAACGATTCCCAAAATTTTCAAGCTCTAGCATGATGGGAAGTTGGTAAAATTAAGGATCGAAAATTTGATGACACACACAAAGTGAAATTCAGAAAAACGTTTTAATTATGTTAAGTATGTATTGAACGAAATGAAGGATGGGTGCATATATGTATATAAAGTCATCTTTTCGAAACAATTAAATTTTGAACCATCACACCTGTGGTAGAAAGACAATACTTTACTTTTTGAACCACCGACTTGTAATATATTTATCCACATTTTTATTCCAATGTGCATTTATGCATTGTTGGACTTAATGATTCATTTTCAATATCATCTTTTGAAAGACAGAAAATACAAAATTTTCTTTGTTTTATTTTTGTGTGACTTTTCATGATATATTTAGACTTAATGCAGTTTTGATTTTAATATTGACTTTCTTTCTGGAGTTTTATGTAACGCAATGGAAAACAGAAATACAGATTGTTTTGGAATGAAATTTCATTTATTCATTACAAGGTCCATTTTTCTAAAGAAAATATTAATTGGTATTTAAAAAATCAATTTTAATTAATTTTTTTTAACTGAAAAACCAGGAATTCTGAGTTTCCAGGGGGAAGGGGAAAAAAACCATGCAGCACAAATTTTACAAATGATTGCTAAGAGGTAATTTTATGAAACATTTTAAATGAAAAAAATTATATAGGTTCATAAGTAGAAAAAAAAAAAGGTGATAGATAAATTTGACCCACTTATATGAATATAAGAAATTTATCTAATATTTATCTCAAAATAAGTTATTATAATGTAAAATATTATTGCTCCATAAATTCCAAAAATGCTTTTCTTAAGATGGTTGCAGTTTTTTCAAAAAAAAAAAATGTTTAAATAACTAAATCATCAAATGATCTCAAAATAAATATTAATCTCAATAAATCTTAAAATGACTTCCAATGGCCTTCAAATACTTGAGATACAAAAATTTTAAGAATTACAATAAATTTTTGCAATCAATTACAATTTTTAAATTTATAGGCCAAAATCTCTGCATTGATTTATACTTAACAAATTTATTTGACACATCATATTCAGCAACATTTTAATATGAATTACTTGGTATGATTTAGATATAAACAAACAGGGATGTAGACAGCATTTTCTAGTTTGAATTTGCAAATTGCAATAGGAGCTATGTATTCATGTCTAGGAGATCACAAAATTTTGAAACAAGATGTGTGTGAAATTTGTGAGCAGGTAAATTATTTTTCTTATATCCACACCATAAAGTGTGAGAACAATGAAGCTCAGCTTCATTTAATGAGCAGCAGTTCTGATATTTTCCAAGGAATTTCCAGCCACTTCTAGTACCTTCATTGGAACATTGTTAGTGATGAACTTTATTACTATTACTATTGGGCAACTAAACCCTTTAAGTGCTTGAAAAAATCTATATATTTTTAAATTCTTAAATAGTATTCAGAATAAAATTTGCAAAAAGTTACACCACTCTTACCGAATAATTTATTTATTAAGCGATTGTTTTTTACAATTGCACTGAAAATCAACACGAGGGCTATTGGTGACAGACAGCATAATTTTGAGCCTCAGTCAAGTAACGAAGACAACACCTGAGCTTGCACCTCTCCTGCACATGACCGACAAAAACATTGCCTTTCATGACTGTAACCAATAGGTTACCATGATCACATTTGTATAGTGAATCTTTCAGATGAATTTGAAACAAATTTAATTTTTTTAAAAATATAACTGCAATTTACAAACATTTCCATATTTAGAATTATTAAAATAGGGAAATTACCTTTAGAAATCTAATAGTAAAAGTTTTTGTACTTATTTAATCAGCATAACATAAAATTCTTCAAATCTATATTTAATTTATCATACAGGAAAAGAAATGGGGGAAAAAAATGATAATGCTGATTGAACTCAAACCCAAAAACTTAAATGACAGAATGTACTTACTGAAACATTATCACTTGATTCCTTTTGAAGTGTAAACTGATTTTCCTTTATAATGTTCAATGCAGAATGAGTTATTTTAGAATGATCACCACCCATCTGAATAAGAAATAAAGGTCAATATAAAATATATTGCACAGTCAAAATACAATATTTCAATATTTTTAATAATAAGTCTAGCTTGTACTAAATGAAAAATGAAATGGTTTTCATTAAAATTTATCAAATATAACACTACAGGATAAATTATTTATCAATAATTCTATATCATTAGATTCTACAGGCAATTTAAAAAAACTCAAATTTTTAAAAGGCATTAATATTACACATAAAAATTACCTTAATAACAACCTTTAATTGCTTACTAACATCACAATTAGAAGCAAAATGAGGGTTATTAGCAATGGACCTTGTAATGCAAAACCTCAGTAAATTGCCGAGGTTTAAAATTAAAAGATCAAAATTATGAAAAACACTTGAAAAAAAAATTCAAGATATTGGTACAATACAAGGATTAGTTTGAGCTTGTACTCTTTCTCCAAACTATCAATTCATGCCATTGGGAGGATTTTGAGCTTCGGCAGATTTATCGTGCATAAGCCCCACTACACAGCAGATTTTTATTGTGTTCATTCGACGGACACAACACCAACTACAATTTTGGGATCATCACCACCTTTAATGACCTTAAAGCTCTCACATTCTAAAAACAATAACTAAATGACAATTTAAAAAACAGATCAAATAAGTAAAATATTTTTCAAGTAATAAATCTCTTTCTCATATAAAGATGTTAACTTCTAATTATAATATTACTTTACATAAGAAAATAGGTTGGTCAAATTAAAAAAAAAAAAAAAATCATTGAGCTTTAATAGGACATATTGTGCCAAACACTTGATAAAAATAAATCAAGATAATGGAAACAAACAAGGTTTTGTGATAAAATAGGTAATAAAAATTATGCTTAACATTAACTGGTAAAATTCTATAAGAATGTGTTAGCCTATGTAAAAAGTTATTTCAAAAATAAAATGTTGCATGACATTATTAAAGAAGTGGGGACAAAATTAAAGTGGGGGAGAGAGAGATTTAGCAATAAAATTTTGGTCAAACCTATGATTTATTTCTTTTTAATATAATAATGGGAATAAGTAGTAATTAAATAAAAACTAAATGAATGATGTAAATAATTTTTATGTATATATACACAGTCTCCAAAAAATTAAAAATACCCACACACTCAATCTTCGACTCATCTGTGCATCTTGTACCCTGATGTAATAAATCAGTTACTGATAAAATTCTTTCTTTTGCTTAGATGCAGCAATTAATATTGCAACTGTTCCATTTATAGAGAAAACAAGATGTGAGTAATTTTGAGCATAACATAAATGTGGCACCGGAATGTTCAAAGCCATTAGCCTTCTTAGCTTTATTGTACAACAGCATCTCAATTCTTCAAAGAATGGCAGCTAAACTAAAAAGTTGCAATTTGCCAAGAGACCGATATACAGCAACATAAGATCTACAACCTCAGAGACTGCAGTACAATACAATCAAGAATCATCAAAGAATTGTATGTTCTACAAGACCAATCTTAAATGAAATATTTTTAATAACCATTGATTAACAAGAGTCAGGGTTGCCAAGAGGACTACGAAGAGGGCCAGAGTTGATATTTTTATACACTTACAAATATTTAATATAAAATTGCTTTAAGACTATTGACATCTGTGTTGCGCAAGTGGGACTCAGAAATATGTATGGTTTAGGAGGCAAAATTCATTTGGTTGTTTTGCATGCATAATTTAACTTAGCGTTTAGGTAAGTGAAAAGTGTTTGTGCTTTTATTATTTGGTTCTTGAGGTTTGGGATAGCAAGGGAATCCCACGCTTGATAGGTCAGTTTTGGATAATGATTCTGAAATAAGGCACAAATTAACATAAAGCAGAGGAAAACGAACAGCAATCTTGAATATTAAACATTGGACAAAATAAAATTTAATCCCAAATTTGCCATTCATCACGAAATTAACCAAAAGGTATAAGAAGAGGTCTATGCTACACCTGTTTCATGACACACCATACATAGATAAATATCTGTTAATTATGCAAACTAATAAAAATGTTGATCATATATGTTATAAATATCAACTTACAATCATCAGAAATCTGCATTAGAGTCAGTAAAACTGACAGTTAAAAATATGTAACCAATAATAAAGAATCAATAAATATAATGAAACAAAAAAAAATGTGTTCAATGTAATCCCTGATGTTTTATTATCAGGTGCGTGGGATGAAGTAATAATGACGAGTTTGCCCAACATACATTAACAATTTTCAATAACCAACACTACTCAATTCAACACCTGTCTCATTCCTTTTAAGGCACCAGCTCGACGACAACTCTACAGAATAACAAAATAGTACCTTTAAAACCAATGAATGACAAAAAAAAAAAAACCCTTTAAAACCAATCTTCATTGCCCTTTTTTCGGAAATCATTGATCAATCATTCCTACTATTGGCAAAAAATTGGAGATGCTTCAGCAATATATAGGAAACCTTGAAAAGTCAAAATGTGTCTCTGGATGATTATTGTACACAAGGATAAAATAATAATAGCGATATGAGTGGTCAGTATAAAGGAATTCAATTGAGAATTTTTTCCCTTGTACTTTCAATTTGTACAGAGTTCATTCAGCAGCTTGTTGTACAGAAGTCATTTTTTTTTTTTGGTGTAATAAAGAGATTATATATTATTTTCACACTGTAAGTAACTTCACACCAAGAGTTTCTTCAGAGATAAGTAGATGGTCAGATAAAACAGAAGTATAAGATTATTTACTAAAAACTAGAAAAGTATCCTAAATAGAACCAACATCATATTTGAAACAAATTTGACTGTTGAAACTAAGTGAGTGAGTTACTGTGGGGGTTTTATATCGCAAGAACCCTGTTGAAACTAAAGCTCAGTTGCTTGGTATCAAACATTATTTCAGTTCTATCAAAAACATCGTAATGATAAAAAATACGGAAAAAGAGGAGGAAGTACAATTTGAATTTTCAGAAAGAATTCAAAGAACTAAAAGGATTTAATTTGAATCTGATGATAATGTCAAAAATAACAATGTTGTGGAAAAAGAGAATTTCAAATAAAATGTTTTTAGCTTGATTGCAAAAAATGAGCCTAATGCTGCATTATTATTGCATTTGCATTAGCACTTAGTAAAACGATAAATTAACTTAAAACTTCCTTTAATGCTTGATGCTCAGATTCTTTGACCCATAAAATATGATTTATGGTCTTTAGGCAACTAACTCAAAACTTTAAAAAAAAAAAAAAAAAAAAAAAAAAAAGGATTATTCTCACTAAAAACAAATTGCAATAAATTTTATTTGCTTTTCTTCATAAATTCCAAAAACGAATACAGAGTGCCAACGTATTTACAAAATTTTTTAACAAGTAGAGTAGTTTATAACTTCTTGGGGAAGCGACAGATTTATTGTAGCGAGAGAAATTACCAATAAATATGAAATTCTATGAAAAATTCTAGAATGCAATAAAAATATAAGTAACAGCAAATTTGGCATTCTTCCAGAATG
>BMAW01066861.1:2131530-2177450 GCA_019974015.1 Nephila pilipes
TGCAATAAAAATATAAGTAACAGCAAATTTGGCATTCTTCCAGAATGATATTCAACTGATATAAAAAGAGAATTGATTGAGGAAATTTTAAACTTGAAGTCAATTTATGCAGTTAATCTTAATGAAATTTCTCCGCAACCCATGAGCCTTCTCAACAATATGAATAAATAAAAATTGAGTTTATTAAAAAAAAAAAAAAAAAAGTAATAATTTTAAGATATTTTTGTATGATTCCTGTAACAGTTCTGTAGGTTGGTTGGTGTGAGAATCTAAAGCCCGCACCTGGCAGCAGATATGGATATCTGGCAGCGGGTCAAGTATATAGAGGAGAACCTGGCAACGATGGAAGATGTATTTTTTTAAAAGAAAAATCCAACGGAAGCGGTTGGAATCGATTGGTTTGTGATATGTCCCTTAGTATACTTAATTATTAAATAAAGAAATCGGAACTGAATGTTGTAATCATTATTTTTCCTTTTGAACACCACACTGTTCCTCAATCCTAGAAAAGAACCCAATATCTAACGTTGGTGTCAGACGCGGGATAAAGAAGAGGAGTTGATGAGATGTTAAATGACAGAAATCATCTCGAAGTGACCAGAGTGAGATTAATTTTTGCTTCCAGTGGATAGTCGATTTAAAGAGCTGAAATCTCCAGACAAAGATTAAAAATCATGGCAGTGTTTTTCAAGTAACTTGTTTCCCGGTAATGGTCTAACAGCGGTTTCGAGTGAAAAGGAAATCATCGACGTACGGAATATGTGCTAAAGGATAAAAGTCACAGGTTTCTTCAAATACTGATTATGGTGGGTCGACCTAAACATTCCGAAAAAATTCCAATGGTGTTCAAGTATAGAAATAGCGTTTGTGTTGAGGTAAGTGGGTATTGTTCCCCTAAGTTGAAATATCATTTAAATATTTAAATGAATAAAGGAATGCAGTCATATTTAATTTGTGTTAAAATACGTAAATGGTTATCTGGGAAAGAAATGTTTATAGGTTTATTGTAATATTCTAATTAGTCGAATTATTGTACATGAAATAATAAGATTATAGGTGTATTTGTTGTCTGGGGTATCATTTTAAATTCTATGAAATATGTTATGTGAGTTCTAATGTTAAATTTATAATTAATATGCTTTTACAATCATTATCTACTGTCTTGAAGTTGTTTCAAAAATTAAAAACTGGTGTGTAGGAAGTACTTTGCACAACAGTTTAGTTGGCAGAAGTTAAAAGAAAATTGTCTGGATTCACCTACTTTGAATAGCTTAAAATAATTGCACAAAATTTATGTTTGAGTCGGTGAAAAATATCTGTTAATAAATATTCGAGTAGACTTCCTGTTAGAGTAAATAAGAGAATTCAGCACGTTTTTTTTTTTTTTTTTTTAATACATCATGAGTTTTTCATTTTAAAGAAAAATGCTTTATTTTGTCAAATTATTGATGATTTAATGTAATCTGAGGTTATTCCCTATGCTCATAATTAAGGATATTTTTTGTATGGTTTTTTCCTGTATAAGATTCTTTTTTAATTGGGAGGGGGAAAAAAAAACTAAGAGAAGATTTATTATTTGAGCAATAATTCTTTTGTGATTTATGTAAATATTGTGGCTGGTTTTTTTTTTTTTAAAAAAAATGCTTTGCGGTTTGCTAGATAATAAATGTGTCATATATAAGTTTTATTGCATATATCTTTCGAATGGTTTCTAAAGCTTGAGTACTTTCATAAAAAAAATTGAGTGTATGATTTTTATTTGTTAAATATATACTAGGTCATTTGAGTATTACTTTATTAAATTTGTTCCCAGGTAATTTGGCATTAGGTTTAGCTTCTAAAGATGGCATTTCTTAACAGAAGTAGGAAAATTGACTGAATACAATTAGTGCGAAACTTAGATGAGTCAACTGAACCGCCTATGTTTAAAATTGTTTTGAGGGATTTAATAATCTCTAGTAAATATTATAAAGAGGAAGAAGTGAAAGAATTATTGGAAGTTATTATGGCCGAAAGGTTAAAATAGAATTATCTAGGAACGTTAATCAGACTGCAGCTCAAAATAATGGTCAAACCTCACATGTAAAATCTTTAGACGAAATAGTTAAAATGGTTAGGCTCTTAACAGTAAAAGTATCCAGTAAAAATCAGACAGGTAGGATTATTTCTTTTCCTGTCTTGAAAAAAGCTTTCGCTAGTGAAAATGTCAGTGACGAATTCAAGCTGTAGATTTTGTTATGCAAGTAAGGGGACAAAGTGTCAAATTTATTAATTAACCTAGGTGAAGAAGAATTAAAAGACTACGAGTCTTTAAAACAAGTTGTGCTCAAGGAGTATGAACCTTCAACGAAAATATGCCTAGAAAATTTTAGGAAAGCGAAACAGTACCCTGATGAAACTTTCTCTCAGTTCGCATCCCGATTAACATCAATTTGGTTATACTATTGTAAGTTAAGAGGAGCGAATGATTTTGAGTCAGTCAATCAACTGATCATAGCAGATAAAATGTTTGAAATGTTGGATTTTGAGACGGCGACTCATATAGGTGTGCTCCAAGGGGAAGAATAGTACAAACCCAGGGACTTGGGCAAACAATGTGATATATTTTACTCTTCCAAAGGGAAATCCTATGATGGGTCTGCAAGAGGTAAATGGAACGATAGTCAAAAAAGAAGTTTTAATGGTAATTGGGGTAAACAGCCGTTTGGAGAGAAAAAGTTCAATAATTTATTTTCTAGGAAACATTTTGAAAAAACAAGTCTCTGAAATTAAAAAATTAACTTGTTTCATCTGCGGATCAGATAAACATTTTAGGCAGAATTGTCCAAAGAACAAAGGAGTTGATGATAAAAGGTCTAATGTGAATAAAGTTTCCATGGAAGGGACAGAGCTAGAAGATGGAACAGTAGCAGCTAGAGTTGATTTGCTAGATAAAGTCATTCACAGGCAAACTACTGAAGACAAGTTAAGCAAATTAGTAAAAACATCTATTAGTGTAGATGGGAAATTAGTCCATGCGTTGGTGGATTCTGGTACAGAAATTACTGTTGTCAAAAAGGACTTAGTTCCTGGAATTTCAGTTGAAGGAGCTTCCACGATTTATTTGAAAAGTAAATTTTTTGGTCCGGCAGTTAAATGTTCTTTAGTATATGTTCCGATTGGTCTTGCTACCGGTCTCCAGGTTAATGTGGTGCACCAACAAGTGTTATGT
The DNA here is from genome assembly GCA_019974015.1 of Nephila pilipes. NCBI lineage: Eukaryota > Metazoa > Arthropoda > Arachnida > Araneae > Nephilidae > Nephila > Nephila pilipes. The sequence goes on from BMAW01066861.1 coordinate 2,134,742, forward strand.
GCTTTGGCAGAAGTTTTGGTGGAAGATGTGTTGCTTCCACCAGATTTTTTTAAACATATTGGAAAGAGCCCGGAGTGAAGAGAATTTACTGGCTCAAAGCTCTCAGTACCTGGGAGGTGACTCAGGAGCTTTAGGTGAAACCAAGGTCTCATATGGAATTCTGCTAGAGAAAGCACCAGAAAACATTGAGGATTCTCAAAGTAATATTACTTCATGTCGCAATGAGGTGGGAACAACGATTACTAAGTACAAGGAGGTGACCGCTGAGACGGATAAGGGAAGCATGGTGGCTGATAGTTTTCGCTCTGAGCAGAAGTGTTGTGTCGAATTAGCATTGGCTTGGGAGCACGCCAAAGAGGGCAAAGGAAATTACTATGAAGTAGAAGGGTATCTATTTCATAAAGATAAAATAATCGGGGAGAGTATTGGACAACTAGTAGTTCCAGAATGCAGATGGACTGATGTGTTGAGACTAGCTCATACCTCTGTGTTCAGTAGTCATATGTGTCCCAAGATGACGCTTGAACGAATCAAGTATTCCTTCTTTTGGGAGGGTCTGAGGGCCGACGTTAGGAAGTTTTGTGAATCCTGTAAAGAGTGTCAACTAACTCGATCTGTCAGGATTAACGACAGATCGCTGATTACACCTGTGGCAAGGCCTGAATTACCATTTCAGGTAGTGAATTTGGATTTGGTAGGTCCAATTGATCCACCAAGCTCAAAGGGACATAAATATATCTTGTGTCTGGTAGATCAGCACACTAGGTGGGGCGAGGGTATGCCCTTGACCAATCTTAGTGCAAAGTGAACCTGTGAAGCTTTGTTAAGCATATTTTCAAGGACAGGCACACCAAATGTTATCACTTCAGATAACGGAACCAATTTACCTTTGTGTATTGTGATGCATCGGATTATGGTGTAGGATGGTGTTTGGCACAGCAAGATGCCGAGGGAATATATAGGCAAATAGCTTTTGCTAGCCAGAAATTCAATGCAACCCAAAAGAACTGGGTGAGCATCGAGAAGGAGGCCTGGGCAGTGTTATACGGGTTAAATAAGTTTGCAAAATGGATTTACGGTGCCAAGGTGGAGATCATTTCTGATCATAATCCTTTTAAGTACCTAAATCAAACAACCCCAAAAAGTCCTAAACTAACCCAGTGGCCACTGGCATTACAGAGATGGAATCATTCCATCACCCACTGACCAGGTGTGCAGTATAGAAGTGCCGACACACTGTCTAGATTGGGATAAGGACTATATTATGTATTCTTTTTTGTATAATATATATTTTCTTAACATTTGCACGCAATCCCATTATAGTTTAGATCTTTCTGGGAACATAGTCACTTATTTCAATTGCGTGAACTATTTATTTTATTAGATGTGTTCCCTTTGAAGAACTTTGATTGGAACAATCAGAAAGACTATTGAATTTTCGTTATTATTTTTAATGATTTTGAATTTTCTGTTTTAATTATTTTCTTTGTGTATGAAGTGGTAAAATCAGCCACAAAGGGCTAACTTTACTCTTAGGTGGGGCGTATAAGAATTTAGAGCCTGCTCCTAGCAGCAGATATGGAGATCTGGCAGCGGGTCAAGTATATAGAGGAGGACCTGGCAACGATAGAAGAAGTATTTTTTGAAAAGAAAAATCCAACAGAAGCGGTTGGAATCGATTGGTTTGTTTGTGATATGTTCCTTAATATACTGAAAATAAAGAAATCGGGATCGAATGTTGTAATCATTATTTTTCCTTTTGAACACCACACTGGTCATCAATCCTAGAAAAGAACCCAATATCTAACAGTTGGCTTTATTAATGCTACACTAGAAACAACACGAGGGCAATTGACGATGGACCTTGTAATTTTGAACCTTGGTCAAGCGATGAGGATGAGCTGGCACCTCCCACTCCTAACTTCCACACTACACCAACTGGAGGACTTTGAGAAACAACAGATTTAACATGCAACATTAACTTTTAAAACTGCCATAGTTGAATGAATTACCTGTTTGTTTTATTATATTAACATCGCACTAGGAGCAACAAGGGCTATTGGCGACAAACGAAAACGGGCTATTGGAGCCTCGGTCAAGTGAAAAGGATGACACCTGAACAGCACCCCCCCTCCTAACTTCCACACCATGCCAACGGGAGGACTTGGGACCTTGACCAGATGTAACATGCATCAGCCCCAACTATATGGTGGGTCTTAAGTGGCATCAAAGTTCAAACTTACGCCTCAATGGAAACCACCAGCCACGAATCCCTTGCCATAACCACTAAGCTACTGCTGCCACACCAGTACTAAAAAAATATAAAAATCCCCTATGGGACAAAACTGGAAGTTGTTTTCCTTATGGTTGCTTAATCCTTTCTAACATATATTCGCATATGGGTGAAATTTTAAAATGAGGCAGAACATTGGATCTACATTCGCCCCAAGAGTAAATTAAAATTAATAAAGAATTTATTCAAATTACATGAGAGGCAATTTTAAAAAATACTGTTATGGATATTGTAGCAGGTTCCGTATGTGGCTCAAAGGATATGCTTCCTCTTTCCTCCTCAGATCCTAAGTAAAAAACACTTTGAATAAAAATAATTTATTTTTTAATTATTAGCTTTGTGAATACAATAAGAAACTAGAAGATACTCCACTAAACTCAGCAATGGTGGTCTCTTTTTTATTCCCTTTACTGCAAACAACATTCTTTTGTCCTTTGCCAAGTGCGCTCATACTTGTTTGATGGTTTAAAAACTGGAGCACGTAGCTTTTTTGGTTATATTAACGTCACACTAGGAACAACATGAGGGCAATTGGCAACGGACCTTATAATTTTGAACCTCAGTCACTTGACAAGGATGACACCTGAACTGGCACTCCCTCTCCTAACTTCCACGCCACACCAATGGGAAGACTTTAGGCCTGACAAATTTAGCATGCATCAGCCCCAGCTACACATCAGGTCTTTAGTGGCATCGAAACGTGAACATACAACTTGACGAAAACTACTGGCTCAGAGTCCACAACCATGACCACCAGGCTACCGAGTCCACAGCAGGTAGTCCTTATGGTCCTTTATCTCCCATCGAGATTCAACAAAACTTATCTTTCTAGTATGCAGTGCAATAAAATTTTCAAAAATAAAAATAAAATCAAGTGAAAACCTTAAATCAAAGAGAAACAGTGCACAAGAATATTTTTGTTGTGTATTTGAGTGTTTCTGAAAGTTACTAAGTTAGCTTGGAGTCAGAGGGATAGGGTGGAAAATCTCCGATTCCGATTGGCCCGGGTGTTCTCAACTTTTTGTATGTAAAAGTTTGGCTGGAATCTTGAATTTTTATTAGATTTTAGTAAATTTTTAGAGTTGAAAAAGTGCAGAATAAAAAATTAATCATATTAACTAAACACTTGGAGGAAGATATTTATTTTATCTCTATTATTATCCATGCTACTTTTTTTCTTGCAAATTGCTTCGAGTCCGGGGAAATTTCGGAAGAATTCTCTCAGTTCTTTGAAAACAACGAAAATGTTATAATCACCTGGATTCGAATTGTCTGTGAGATCAGTATTAGTTCTATTTTTGGGATGTTTTTGACTGATTGAGGCAGAAGTCTGTTTGGTTTTCATGAGGATCTTTTTATATATATGAAATTAATATTTAGTTTAGTTTAAATCTTGCTTATTGAACTTGAGCATTGCTGCGCTCATTAACATTACTACGATTGAATTTCTATTGTTTGGGAGGGGGGATCAGTATGACAAATTACTCAGGATCTGGTTTGGTTTTTGGTGGTTATGACACGACTCTTTGATTTCACTGTAAAATAGAAAAAAAAAAACTTTTGTAAGTAACAGAGCACCAAAGTTGGACACTAGATGAATGAAAGAAGTTTGTTTTGTCTGAAGAGTACAGATTACTGTCCATGACACTGATAGTGAAACCAATGTGTGGTGCAAATAGCAAGCCATTGATTCAGCAGGGCATATAACAGTTCAAGAGCATGGGAGAGGAATTATAGTCTAAAGAACGGTTTCTTGGCAAGAAACTAAGCTATGGATGTTTCCAATGGAATGCCAATGCCTATCTCCACATTTTTGCTGATCATGTGCACTTGTTTGTGACCATATTTTCTGATGATCATGCTATTTCCAGCAAGACAATGTATCCTGTGGTTAGGCTAGAATGATCTCAGATTGATTTGAGAACATGATTCAGATTTTTAATAGCTTCAATGGCTCCCCTTAGTTACCCTATCTCAACTTAATCAGATATTTGAAGGAAGGGTTTAAAGGTCTTTTAAAAGCTGTTGAAACACCACCTTCTAATCTAAGGAAATTAGGAGCTCTCTCTTCGTTAGCACAGTTTAATATATTTCAACGTTTCCAGCAACTTGTAGAATCTATGATTAAGAGAATATCTGTTGTCATGGAAACCAGAGGTCTCATATGATATCAGGCGTAAGTAGCAGGATATTTCTAATTTTCTGAGTGCAAATCTACTTACAAAAACACTCTACAGTGTGCAGGGGGCAATTTCGGTAAGTGTGGGAACCTAAGGGTTTAGAGATGTTTTCCCACGCATTTCAAAGAATAGGGGGAGGGGGACAAAGGCATGTGGCCTGTTGCAAGTTTCCAGTGGGATATATGATCCCAAATATTTACTTATTGTGGAATTGTAATAAAGTCTTTGTATATATGTAAAGATAATTGTGGAGTCCGTTATTTGGGAAATTTAATCCTATCTAAATTAAGCAAAAGATAGAAACAAACGAATGTAACATTAGAGAAGTCAGGGCCTACATATTTGTGTTGTGAACAAAAATGAAAAAGCTTGTAAAGAATTTGAAAAATAAAAGGTGGATTGAAAATACACGAAGATCCATAAAGCTTTCTAGAGGGGAGTTACCCGAGTTTACCAAAGACTGTAAACTTTATGGAAGAAAGAAACTTAATCATGGTGGTAAATCCTGCACTTATCAAAAGAAATCAAACTTGTGGATTCAACACCAAAACTTTTTTTTGCTTAAAAACTATTATTTTGTTGCCAGAAAAACTAAAAATATTTTAGAATTATGTTTCAAAAAAATCATGCTTAATATTTAATATAACTGAATGAAAGGAATATAACACATGGATCAATAAGTTCCGAGACTAACCCATAGATGGCGCTCGTAGTAAACCAGTAACCAGGTCTTTCTAGAGTACGAACCTTTGCTTGAAACGTGTCAAAATTTTAAGTCGATCGGACCAGAAACAGCTGAGTTATCGAGGTTGGAGTAAAGTCGTTTTGTAGTTTGTTTAAAAAATGGAAAAAACCGAGTTTCGTGTTCTGATAAAACATTGTTTTTTAATGGGTAAAAACCGTGCAAGCGAAACAATGGATTGAAAAATGTTACCCGGACTCTTGTCCACCAAAAGCAACGATTTGTCGGTGGTTTGCCGAGTTTAAACGTGGTCGTACCGACACAAATGACGCGGAACGCTCGGGTAGACCTGTGGAAGCCGTTACACCGGAAAATGTGAGTGAAATGACAAAAATTATAATGAAAGATCGTAAAGTGAAGCTCCGTGAGATTGCTGAGATGACACAGATATCATATGGAAGTGTATTTACTATCCTTCATGAAAAATTGAGCATGAAAAAGGTTTTTTCCAAGTGGGTGCCGCGATTGCTTTCGATGGAACAAAAACAGCAACGAGTCGATGATTCAGAAAGCTGTTTATCGCTATTTACTCGCAACAAAAAAGATTTCTTGCGTCGTTACATGACCATGGACGAAACATGGATACATCACTGCACTCCAGAGTCGAAGCGGCAGTCATCTGAGTGGCGCACAGCTGGTGAAAGCCGTCCGAAAACGCAGCAGTCAGCTGGCAAAGTCATGGCGTCAGTTTTTTGGGATACGCATGGCGTGATTTTCATTGACTACCTCGAAAAAGGTAAATCGATCAACAGTGATTATTATATTGACTTGCTGGTGCGTTTGAAGGAGGAAATCGCAAAAAAACGACCGCACAGTCTCGGGACTTATTGATCCATGTGTTATATATATATATATACATATATATATAAACTTAAGTGCTGAATGAATTTAAATACAAAGTTCCTTTCAAAAGCATAAGGTAAAATGTGCATGAATGGACGAAAATTGCTCTTTAAAAAATAACGTGTCTTGGTTCAAAATTTACAAATAAATTATATTTCCTAGAAAATATCCAGTTTTTTTTTTTAAAGTCATTATGAATAATTTAGGATATTTATTTCATTGAAAACAAATTTATTTCTATTCAGATTTCATTAATTAATGATATCAATTTGCAAAGAATACAAGAACATCAAACTGTAATATATAATTAATACTGCAAAAACAAGAATTGAAGAGTAGCGCTACTTACAAATATTTCGATGTTATTCTCCTTTTCATTTGTGGGTATTACAGATGAGAAAGAAGGAAGTTTTGGAAGTGGATCAGTCTTAAAAAGGAAAATATGAACTTTTAATATGTGACAGGGATAGAAATTATTGCACAATATATACATTGGGAATGAATAAAATGTGTTATTCATAAACATGATAAATTAAAAAGAATGTATTTATCAGATTCAAAAGAAATTTTTTTTGTCAGATAAATAAAAACTAAAAAGATCCTCCCTTCCACAGAATATAAAATTAGAATCATTGAATAATTTCTACACTAGGACTTTTTATCACAAAATTTAGAAAAAGCATTAACTGGAACGGATGTCTTTTTGGAAAAAGAAACAAAAAAAAAAAATTAAATTACCTTACACAGAAGATTACATTAAAGAAATAAATTTAATCACCTCCAACATTTTGATCATCTTGGAAACTTTTGGAGATGGACAAACATCAAATGCCGTTTTTAATTTCTGCAAAGATTCTGTCTGTTTCCCTTCTGAAGCCAATTTTTTACCTGTATCAGTTAATGCCTGGAATTTTTCAAGTTTTCTAGGGTATTTTGAAATTAACATCTGAAAAGAAAATATATGTTTTTTGACAAGCAATATAATTTGGAAAATTATACAATACATAAAAAGCTTATATCAGTGGAAACTGATAAAATAAACTTTTTCAAAACAAAATTCAAGAATTTAATTGTTTTCAATGTTTCAACGAATTGAAATAAAATAATACAACTTAAAAAAAGATTAATTATTTATCAGCCAACAGCTCTCATTTTTATCATGATCAACAAACTTGAATTTTAAATTACAAGAAATGTAATAAATACCTTTCTGAAGAATTTTAGAGCTCATAATTAGCTGTAAATTACCACAAAGTACTATCTTTTTTTATATAAACAATATTTACTTTTTTCCATTTACATTTGATCAAGTTTAGATTTTGTCAAATTACGTTTTACTAACTTGATATCAACCTTTTTTCAAAGCTCCATCAGGCATGCATGATCTCTCAGGTGCAAGTCTTAAAAACATTTCTTTTCCTCCCGGAAAATTAGATTGTCAAAACCTTGCAATATCTGCCCTTCAGTTCACTTTCCTCTCAGGAATGTAGTCATTCCTGTTTTTCTACAATCGAAGCTCCTGTGTTTGTCATTCATTCGAAGCTCTGCATTTGTCCAATGCACGCACCCAATGACACTATCCTGTCATTTTGTTTTTCCAGCTCGTAGTCCATCAAATAATGATGAGTTCAAAATGATACTTAGATTTAAAAAATCCAGAAGACTTGAAAATCATGCAAAAAATTATATTTAGTGTAATAAGAGAAAACAGTTTCTGCATAGTATGTAACTAAGAAATGCAGGATGATGCAATATTCCGGAACAAAATGCAAGGAATATTTTTGCTCAGAGCATGCTGTTATTATGTGCAAATATTGTGTAAATAAAAAAATCAAAGAATCTAAAATTGAATATGATTCTGATGAATAAATAAGCATATTTTTCCATTTCTATACCAGTCTTGTATATTTTATTTTGCATTTGTAAGTATACATACTCCTTATTTGTAATTGAATGTTGTATTTTTTAGAATTTTTTTCTATTTTTATAAGTTGTATTTTAACTTATAATTTTGTAATTGTAATTAAGTCTTGTGTATTGTCTTTTACACTTCTGAACATTGTACCATTGGGGGAAATAAATGAATTAAAACATCAAAAAAAGGGAGGAAAGGCCCAGGTGTACGAGATGTGTTGCCTGGAGCTAGTATATATATCCTTTAAATGTCATACAAAACATTTTATATAATTAAAATGTGAACTTCATCTCTCAGATGCAACACATCCAATGGAAGGAAATTCGACACACCCCTAATTAGTGTTGATGCCAAGAAGATGAATGCTAAAACCTTTCTTGGATAAAAACTTAAAAATGCAATTTAAAATTTGATGAAGTACCATTAAAAATCATTTATAAAAATATTTTATCACAAGAAATTGAAATGATTCAACAAATATAACAAAAACATTGATCATTTTTCTATTGGTTAAAGATCATTGTTGTAGTAAAAAATGCGTATGTTAGAGATATTTGCAGACATATTTAATTATAAAAATTTCAAACTTCTAAACATATTTTTAAATAATAAATTTTTTTTTTTTTTTTTTAATATTGACACCAAAATATTTCCATCTTTGAATGCACTGTCTTCTAAATGGTACTACATATAGAGCAATAAAGCTTACAAATAATGAAACATTAACATGAAATTTAGTTAAGATTTAATATAACTTTTGATTATTTTAATTTACCCATACATATCAGCAATTTGAAATTTCAGTACAATTTTGATACAAAACTTCCTACTTTTGCATGATTACCTAAATTCTATTTGAATACTAATTAACTTTTTTACTGAAACTGATTAAACTAAATGAATCACCCTGACTTCTTAACTTTCTCGATGCGAAATATATATTTAAAAAAAATCAACACCTGCTAATGAATTTTTAAATGCTGTAATTATATTTCTAGTGTTCAAAAATATTACAGCATCAGATTTTCCACAGAAAACATGGATAGTTTTCATATGAACTGAAATATAAGCAGGCTTCTAACAAAATTTACAAGAATTATAATTTTCTAATTATTCAAATCTCCTGATTTTCCTTAAGATTTAAAAGAAAAAACACCCATGAAGTTGAAAATTACCTCTATTTCTTCTTTATATTTTTTAACTTTTGGGCAGTCACACAGTTTTTGAGCTTCAGAGAAATTATGTAGAGCATTTTCAAATTTCCCATCATAAGATAATTCTATGGCTGAATTTTTAAGTTCATTGAATTTTTTAAGTTTTACTGGACTCAGTTCTGCAGGATTCACAGGAATAAGTTTCTCATGATTCACCTACAAAGATTTCTTTTATTATTTCAAATATCCAAGTTATAAACATGTTACAATTTTCAAACATATTAATGAAACCAATAAACAGCACCTAAGTCAACAAATCAAAATTTAATGCAAAGCATATTATACCATACTGACCTAAAATAAAACAATTACCACAAAATTTTACTGTATTACAGAAAGATATGAAAACACAATGCTCTAAAGAATTAAGACTGGCACTAGATCTCAGCTTACATTTGTGCCACTTCGATTATTGCATATGCATTATAAACCTTGATTGTCTGTTGAAGCATAGCTAAAAGATTAGCATATTTGTTACACTAACTCAAAAGATATGGTCATTCGTTGGAGAAGTATAAGATTTTCATTTTGAATTAAAAGGATGGAATAAAGAACTGTAATTAAATCTGACATAAAATTTAATAAAAGTCCCTTGAAAACACAAATTGATGAAAGAAGTTTTAGCTGATTTGTGTTTAAGTAGATCAAATGTTTCCTGGTACACAAACATTTTTTGGATGAAAGAGATAACCTAGATGATGATAAGCCTTCAGGAAAGTTCAAGTACTTTTATGACATCCAAGACTATTAAAAAAGTGTATGATTTGGTAATAAACGATAGATGTAAATTAATGAGAAAAATGGAAGAGTCTTTCAGCACCAACGAAGAAACAATTTGAACCAATCTGTGTAAAGATTTGTTTAAAACAAAAGCCTAGGGAAAATTTGTACCACACATTTTAACCAATGAACAAAACTCAACGAGAAATGCACATTACAGAGACATTTTATTCACTGAAAATTATTCATTCTTCTTGAAAATGAAACATGGTGATGAAAAATTGCTTCTATACAATGATAAAACCAAGGATTGCAGATTGATAGTCAAAAACTCTATACGAGTCAAAAAAAAAGTTTAATCCAGATTCAAAACAGTACTTGAAACATTTCTTTGTTCAAAAGGGTATTATCCACAAAAAAATTGTTCCAACTGCATATAGATAAGAATTACTTAAATGTTTTTAAACACTTGATGGCCAGAATTGTTTTTGCCTTAATGTCGAGATGACAACAGTTGGAAATTCCTTACATTGTAATGCACCCAGTCACAACTCATTTATATTTCATAGATTTTTAGCATAAAATAACTTCTGTGCATTGAATCATCCACCATATTCTCTCGATTTAGCACCATGCAACTCCTCTTTATTCCCATAACTTAAAATGAAATATAAAAAGCTTTGTTTTGATAATGTATTTTTACCATCAAAACCACTCAAAAGTTTATTTCAGGGGCAATTCTGCAAAGTGAATTAGAACAAGTGTTTGAATCATTATTGCATCATTGAAATGAGTGCATTGAAGAGAGTGCCTTATTGTGAAATCAAAACCAAAACAAATAATTTTTTTTTTGTCTCTGTTTCTTTTTACAGTTGATTGGCTTTATTTAAGTCATACTAAAAGCAACATGAGGATGACACCTGAGCTAACACTCCATTTCCTAACTTCCACACTTTGCCAACGGGAGGACTTAGAGTTTCAAAAAATTTAACGTGCATAAGCCCCAGCTACACAGCAGGTCTTTTGTGGTATCAAGGCTTGAACCCATGACTTGACAAAACCCACCAGCCACAAGTCCACGACCATGAAAACTAAGCTACCACAGCCATTTGTTTTCACAGACCTAGCTTTTAAAATTCTTTGATGAACTATATATGCATCTGATATTGGAAATCATAGTTGGAAAGTATGTACATTTAAAAATGAATTACACAGAGGGAAAAAAATGATTTTAATTCAATAAATAGACAAGTAAAATTAAAAGAATAGAAAAACATGCGTATTAACTCCATTTAAATTCTTTTAAAAAAGAAAAGGCCATACACTAAATGCAACACGGGAAAAGGTTAAATTCTTTTTAGTTAAAATGATGGTTTTTTTTTTTTTTTTAAATAACTTCTTGATTTAATAACAACCAATATATAAAAAGTGAATTTATATTTAACAACAAATATTATAATTTTATTCTGATGTTATTAAATTCTCTTTCTTTCAGCATTATATTATATGCACTATATTTTACTACAGCAAAGAATTTAAAATGATAGTTCAATTTATGTACCTGTAAATACATAAGAAATTAAGAGTTATAATGGCAGTATTAAGATAAATTTAAATGAGTATTATGTATATGTTCAATTGTATTTATATCAAGTTAATTTTGAAGATTATTCTAAAAATAAAATATGTCTCCAATTAGCACACAAATCATTTTTGAAAATTTCTATTAAATAAAGGTAGTAAAAAAAATTATCCGTTACTTCAATATTTTGGATCTGGCTTAAAACTTCAGATGTTATATCAGATTTCTTGACAGAAATAGAAGGCATTTGATGAGATGAAATATTCTGCTCTTTTTGTGCAATGGCATCCTGGAAACAATGATACATGTATATTATAAATGAAAAACATTCTAGTTAAAAATGGTAATTTATTACATTAAATAAGTTTTAATCATTATTTTGGGAGAAAAATTTAAGGAAATAGATTATGGTTTTTTGAAAAAGTTTGAAAAAAAAAAGATGAGAAAAAAGATGCATTAGGAAGAGATTTATATATTTGTAATATCAAAAAAATATATATAATTTGGGGAAAAAAGAATTTTTAACTCCTTGTACTTGCATGTTACACAGATTAAAATTAGTATAATAAAAATAAAGTTCAGTTTTCTTTTTCCTTTTCTAGTTTTCTTAATAATATTGGCAATTTCCAATAGTACAATGCAGCATGAATTCAATAAAACAAAAATAAAATAGTCCTATGAATATACATGACTTTTTAATTTTCACAAAATCTTTCCATGGTTCTGCTTAAATTTAGATTTATTGCACTCTTGGAATATATTCTAATTGATGGGTAAACAAATTGTATAAAGCCAAATATCATATTATATTAACATGTTTAAATGACAAAGTGAAGGTAAAGAGGGGAAGGAAAAAAAGATTTTAAAACTATAGTGTAATAAATTGAAATACTTAAGACACAATGAATCCTAAATGGTGGTGAAAAAATAATCTATGTGATCATAACAAACAAAATTAACAATTAACAGATTGGAGGGAAGATCTCTGATCCAAAATAATCAAGGAATGGTCCCAAGAGGCTTGACTAATGCAATACTTGGTGAAGATTGGAAAAAATTCCACTGAAGTAAGCCAAAGACCTACGATATTAAGTAAAGAAAAAGGTCAAAGTAGTCTGCTCCTACCTACTACACTGAGTGATTAGAGAAATCTCTCAGACAAATATCACACTACTATTGTATTGGACCAGGACCCTCTGTCTTTATATTAAAATTTTGAATATACTTCCATAAATGTTAGAAGGACTCGTAGAACTGATAACTCGCCCATATCTTTTTACTCAACATATCTGCAAACTCAATGCCTGCAAGATCTATATCAACGGTGGCCAAATGGTGGTTTATGAGCTGCATGCGGCTTTTCAATAAGTTTATTGCAGCTCAACTAATAAATGATATATATTTGTTACATTTTAAATTTCTTAAACTGTATAAATACATGCAGCCATAGGAAATTATTAATACAGTTGTTTGGAATTCATTGGTTCGACCCAGCTCAAGCTTCGTCAAAATGTAGTAGTTCTAATGCTAATACACTTATTCAGACCTTGTGTAGGCTGAATAGGATCCTATTAATTAGTGTATTTAAATCAAGACTCAAACCATAACTGAACTGAAAATCGAAATATACATATTGGTTTATTTCGGTTCGATACTAGTTAAGTCATTTTGTCCTGTAATGAATGAAAAAAACTACATTCTCAAAAGTCCAAATGTTTTAGTGCAAAAACCATTCATGTATTAAATCTCACACATTACAAAACACTAACTTAAAATTTTAAGCAAATTATTTAACTAACAATATTTTGTGAGTAATCCTTCTGATTCTTTTATCACTCTTCAATATCTCTTGTCTTCTTCAAAACCGAACTAAACTCAACCAGCAAGTTGAATTCTTGTTGATTTTATTCCAATCCATTGTATTGTGCATCGGGAACATCTTATTACCAAAAAGCTCGTGTTTACACCCCTACCACTAAAATTGTAAATCAGCTTCATAATTTCATTGACAAACTCAATTTAAATGAACACATAAATTATTTATCACTATATTGCACTGTAGTTATCAACATACAATGTACTGAACAGGTTTGCAGTTTTGTTTGAGCCTATTATTGCTTTTCTAGATGCAAAAAAGCTATATCAGCAATTAAAAGATAAAGACTGGATCTATGACTTAATGTTTTTCACATTGGATGAGTAACATTTAAAAAAAAATGAATTTATCACTGCAAGGTAAGGACAAGAATATTTCAGAATAAAGCCAGAGCATTTTTAGTTTCAAAAGAAAACTATAATTATTCCAAAATGTAATGTAATAAAACAGACATTCAATCACTTTCCACTCTTAAAATGCCATTTCAGAATCTGATATTTCTCCTGCAGTCATCATTAACTATAAAATGAAATTAAGAAAGCTGCTAAATGATTTTGACGAACGATTTGAAAATTTAAAAGCATTATATCCATTTGAAATCTACATGATTAACAATGGTTTTTAAAATAAATAAATGTTTACTTCCTGAAACAGCAGTAGGAGAATCAAAATTTATAGAAATTCAAGAAGATCAAGGTCTCCATATTCCATAAATCGGCAGAATCCATAATTGAATTTTGGACTAACAAAACACAAAAATTTAAGAAATGCAGAATATTGTTTACTGTTGATTTTCAGATTTACATATAAAATTGAAGCATTGTACTCTATGATGAAATTTATTAAATTGAAGTTCCATTCAAAGTTGACTTAATCAGCATCTAAACGAATTAGTAAGAAGTGCTAATTCTAATTATCAACCTAATTATAAAAAATTAAATTCTACGTAACAAATTCATCTACTATGTAGAAGTGAAGAGTAAATAAAAAATTTTGATAACTACGTAAAAACTATCAAAATAAATAGATTACGTTTCTGAATTTTTTTTTTCCTACTAAAAACTTTTGGTGTGGCTCTCAAGATTTTTAGGGAGGTAACTCTGGTCCTAGCTGCAAAAAGTTTGGCCACCCCTGGTCTCTATGATATAAGGCATCCACAGTAGAAGAATCTCTCAGGACAAAGAAAGTCATTTCAACTGATTTAAAATCCTACACTCTGTGCCAATAATACAAATGTTGCATGGTTCATTCTCCCCATCCATCAATAATCCTCCCCCTCCCAAAAAAAACCCAGTTTCATATGCAAACTGTATTATTAATCAGCTTTTGGAATAAACCATAAATTAATTTTTTCCTAAAAAGAAATCAACTTAAAACTTCCAGCTAAAATGAAAATTTTAAAATTCTGGACTGCAGTCATTGAAAGAATATTTGTTTCTAATTTTATTCAGAACTCATACTTCAAATAAATAGCTTCCTTTAGTATAAAAAAGGATACATCTCCAAAATTATCAAGTCCCCTAGAAAAATGATAGGGTGGAATAGTTAGGGGAGTGGATTTACTAACTCTCATTAGAAAATTTTATTGTTGAAAACAAGAATTAGAACAGAAGTAGCAAATCTCCAGGTTGGCTATTTTTTTAGGGGATGAAAAGGCCTTACATGCCAAATTTTGCATTTAGTTATAGGAATAATTCTTAAATTAAACAAAAGGGTACTTGTCCGTTATAACGGCCCCTATGAAATTACGATTACGGCAACTCATTGCCAAACCCGTGAAGCCTAACTTTAGATACAACCTACTTGGGGATATTTCTTAGTCGATTGGCGATTCATTATCGGGTGCCGCTATAACAGACAAGTACCAACAAAAGTTACTTCAAAAAATTATGCAGCTGGACCAGTAAAGCAAAGATGGCATCCAGGTATATATAAGCCTTGAAAATAACAGAAATCTTTTTTCTCTCATAAAATGTACAAAATTATATCAGTCTTCCTTCTTAATACTTAACAAATGAATAGTGAATAATCATTATTCATTTGCTAATTCAATGGTAAGAAAAAAATCAATGTTTTGTTTAAAAAAATTTATACTACTGATTTTTCTATTATTTTTTTAAATGGAACTACCTTAAAGTATAAAATTAAAGGAAAAAAAAATTGCTCGGACAATTTATTCTTAATTAATTTTCATGTTGATGAAATTAAATTTTTATATTTTTAATTTAATTTATAGTTTTTTTTTTTTTTTTTAACGATGTAGATAACTTCAATGGCAATCTAATATATTCTGACAATCCCATATTTTTTAAAAAAAAATGCTTCAACTGTTTCAATAATATACCAATACTTACATTTCCTTTTAAATTTGTTTGTTTCTGAAAATAAATGTTTCATAAAAATTGTTTTCATATAAAGAATACATGTGATGAAATAAATTCAGAAACTTAAATGATTTTCTAAAAAAATCTGTTGATAAGAAATTGCGGTTAAAGTCGGGAATTGGGTGTCCCCTAGGCGATTGGCGACTTTAAGGGAGAATTGGTGACTTTGGGGGGTGATAATAATTTAAAAACGGCGATTTGTTATGGTAACCCTAAAAATACTCAATGCTTAAGTCACGTACATTTGGCGACCTATCTAGGAAGTCGCTAAGTTTCTTTGCCAATCTCTTAGGGAACATCCTATTCCCGATTTTAACCGAAATTGCAAGTTTTCAGCAGAACATTTTTAGAAGTGCTGAATGCCCAGTGAACATAGTAAGTTATTAAAATATAGTTAAGATTCAATTCAAAATATGATTACTAAATGCTATAAAATAGAAAAAAAAATATTTGAAACATATCAAACATTACAAGTGTAAAACAGTCAACTGTCTTTGAAGTGATAAAACTTCATGACAATCTAAAAAAAAATCCTTTTTTAACAAGAGAGCATATTTAGTAAGGAACTCTAATAGTCAAAATAATATTCGGATAAAAATCAAAAAACACTTGGATAAAAATTAGAAGAATGATTTGGTACATAAGTTAGCCCATCAACTGTTAGACAAGTAATTAAGTCATGTGGGTAAAACAGCCAAGAGATCAGAAATTTTTTTTTCTTCTGCCAAAGAACAAGAAAGTTACGACCAGATTTTGCAAAATCAATCGCGAGTGAGCATTTATCATTTCGAAAATGCGATATTAGCTGACTAATCAAAATTTAATCTTTTCAGATCTATCAGACAAATTATTCAGAGATAAAAATTATATGAAAACTGAAACCCAAATATGTACCGTCTACTGCTAAACATGGAGATGCTGGACTTATGGTTTGGTAGTGTTCTTTGCATACTCCTTTTTGTTCCATAGGTACAAATGGATATTTTTGAGGATAATAAGTTGAGCAACTGTTCTCAAATTCAATAAGATTTAAAAGTAGACAAAAGTTTAATCCAAAACAAAATTAAAGGAATTCATTAACCCTAGAACACCAGTGTATGTCAATTTTACATGCAGTCTTCCTTTATTGGTTCTTTCCAGGCCTTTTCCTTCCAACAATATACTTGTTTGATTTTGAGTGCTTCAAGGCGTCCCTTAGTAGGCTGCATGCCAAGTAGTTCGATTTTTTTGTCTGCTGCTCATTTGTCACACTTCATGAACTAGAACTCATAACGTGAATTTTACATGTCGCTAATAATATTTGCAAAAATTTGCACACATAAATTTAATGTGTGCTAGTAATACATGATTTTTTTAAACATGTAAATTTTATATGTCGCTAGTAATGCCTGACTTTTTAAATGTGTAATTTTAACGGTGTTCTAATGATAGTCTTTATTTTTAAATTTGTGAATGCTATTTATAAAAGTGTTTTGATTCTTATTTCTTACTGTGTAGAAGAAAAGGCCAAACGACACAAGCACTTAACGGATAAAGAAATTCTAGAATTGATTTTAGGATCTGAAGATAGTGAAAGTGGAGATAACATTGAATTTGAAGAGGATAGTGAAGGACAGAGGTGCTGATCCAGATTATATGCCTGGGGGAAAAATAGAGATTGATCCTGATTTAGTGATTCATTCCCCAATACAAGAAATTAAGTGCAGCAGTGATATGGAGAAAAGTAAAAAAAAAAAAAAAAGAAAGAAATTGAATTACATGTTCAAAAGAAAAAATAGAAAAATTTCAAATATTCAAGATACAAATGAACAAGTTTCATATATTTTTTGATGCTGACTTATAAAAAGAATACATGCTTATGAGTGTTATACAAAAATTAATGATAACACTAAACAGAAAACTAGCACAAAAATATTGTACATATTAGATCAGATCCAGTTGCTAAAGTCCAATTGATTATTTTAATCAGTTTATTTCTGATATAGTAAAGAAAGAAATATTCACACAAATGCAGAAATAAAACAAAAGATAGGTTATGCAAATGTTATGGATGATTCCTTATATAATTTAAATTACAATGAACTGAATGCCAAGTTTGGAATATTAATATTAACTTCAGCTTTACAAAATAACCATTTGTCTACAAGAGTTATGTTTGATGTAAATGTTTTTGATGGAAGGTAAAGAGCAGCATCCAGAGCAGATGGGGAGGGCACTAGAAATCATGTTCTGTATTTATATATAATTGTATTGATAAATAATTACGTAAATTTATTTTTCAATTGTGTATTTTATGTTAAATTTCAAAGGCAAACGACTTTCGTTAAAAATTTAACCTCCATTAATGTAATATAAGCAAATAAAACGAAATTTTTCGTATCTAGTGATAGTGGCATACATAAACACGATAGTGTTCTAGGGTTAAGCCGTTTTTTTTATAAGATTTTTAAATAATTATGATGCTACTGCAAATCACTTACTTTCAACCTTTGAATCCTATTAAGAATTTTCGGAGTCTCTTTAATTTTTCTGGCTAGCTCAAATTTACGAAGGGATTCAATCAATCTACCTGCAGCAGCAAAGCGCTTGCCTTCGCTTTGTAATTGTTCAAACTTTTCAAAATCTGAAGGCATATTGATCAAATATTCATTCTACAGTTAAATATATATACTTCGTCCTTTAAATTTATAAAATGTGGCATGAAATGAAGTAAAATATTCCGCTAAAGAAAACAAAAACAATTAAAAAGTCTGCAAAACCACCAGCGCTACCCGTAACGTTAGCTATCACAACCGCATTCAAAACACACATAATCAACGCGGTTCTGGTTGTAGCCAATCAAATAATACAGCTTCCGTACATTTGAACACTGCATTTTCATTTGCCCAGACGTTATTAAAATAATATATGACGTCATATCTGAAATCATATTTCATTATTAATCAGGGCAATAATTACCACCGGAGAGAAAATTTCTGGGGTCCCATCTAAGAGCATTACTGAGTGAGGCATTATATTTATATATATATATATATATATATAAATATATCTCTCATATAGATTTTTTTTTTAAACATTTCAGGTTTTATTTTAAAGAAATAAAAAAAATTCCTTTTTAGTTTGATAAAGAATTTATTTAATGATAAATTAAGTTTATTTTTTCATAAAAATTCTTCTAATGCCAAAACTCATCTGTGACAAATCAGTTAATATTGACTCTGCTAACAAATTTTTGCAGGTTTTAGGAACGAATCAGGACATATAATACTCACTTTTTTGAGTGGCAATGATACAATGGTTGCTAGTGCATTTTTCCTGGTCTCTTTTTGTAGATCGCCAAGTTAACCATACGGCTTGTTATTGAGCCAAGAAAGAGATTTCTTGCAGTTAGGTAGTGTTAATGCGCGGTTGATAATTTTGATACTGATTTTTTTCTTGAAATTGATGTTGTATTATTTTTATTTCACTGTTCGTTATTGTTGATTGATTTCATGTGTTTTTTAATTTTTTGCTTTTTTAATATCCAGGTTTTTTTAAACATATTTGCTAGATTATTGTTTTTTTTACACCCAGGGATCAAAATCGACGAACGAAGTGGACCAATTGCAAAAATATAAAGTAAGTGAATCTTTAGTATTATACGTGCCCCAATCTTTAAAAGTCAAGAATAATTGTTTTAAAATTTATAAAGCTGAAAGTAATATCATTTTTAACGGGGAGGAAGGTTTTGATTGTGATAACGTACATGAAATGTTGAATAAATGTGACAATAGTATTTATAAAAGACGAAATACTACATATTGTGTAGAAATACATATTTTACTTCACATTCTTTTTCTAATCACCGCAAAATCTGCGAAGAATATACCGCTATTGAAAATAAGAATGACTAAAAAGGGATCAGTCAAGAAGCGATAAAAGTAGTATTAGAATGTAGTATTTGTCTACGAGTTTTTCATATTTATCAAAATTAAAGAAACATACTGAATGATGCTCAAATGCAAGTTTGTCTTATCCTTGTCCACATCCTGAAAGATAAGTTTTCAATTATGACTAGAAAATGAGAATGATAGGACTTTATCTTCTTTTAAAAAACTTACTGGTGATAAAACAACCGAAACAAATGTTTATTCATATTACAGTTGTCAATGTTTTAAACCCGTAATATCTAAGGCATATAATAGGAAAACTAGTTGAAGATATGTCAAAGGCTCAATACCATCGTCTGAATGTGCTGCTCAATTCATTGTTTTTGAGATGTATAAGATGTCATTTTTTTTAAGTCCTTTTCAAAGCATAATCATGAATTAAAGGCCATAAAATTTTAACCAATTAAAAAGTCTTGTTCAGAATTTAGTTAAAGTGCACCAGGCCCCCTCCAAATATGAACTAACCAGAATTTATTAAAGCTAACCTTTGAATGGGTATCGAGAAATCTAAAGTACTGGAATATGCTTGTGGCAACAGAGAAATGAGGAATGATTGAGATAACTATTTTATTAAAGAATCCTTTTTGACAAACAAAAAAGCCTATCATATTACGTGATATTCCATATAATGCTACATCATTACACCATGAAACTTATTTTCTTAAAAGTATGATTTTTTTATGTATAAAACATTTAATTTTCAATTAAATATTTTTTTTTCTTTTGTATATATTAAGTTCAATATACGTAAATACCAAAATATTTTAATGAATAGCCGATTTTACAGGAATTCTTTTCACGAATTAGGCTTAGTATCTAAAATAGTCTGGGCACAGAGTGACACTCTGCAGGCTCAAAGAAGCACTTTTTTCTCCCTCTGGTAGAGAAAGGGTTTAAAAAAAAAAAACAGCTAACTAATCTTGTTTCTAGTTTAGAAAAAAGAAATAAGGCTTTTTTGGCAGTTCTTTTAGAGGAAACGAATTCAATAAAATTGAAAAATAGTATGGATAATTTTACAGTTGCATTTCCTGACAAGGAACCTGCTATCATTGAATATTTCAATGATAATTAGTATGGTAAAGCGGAATTAGGGAGTATGTAATATCGTTAATTTCCCCATGTATATATCGATATGAATATGCATTGTAAGTTGTTTCATAAGTGCAAATTCAATTGTCGAATAGATAATGGAATTAATATTGTATTAAAAGTATAAAAAGATACATATTTTGCACATCAATATAGAATGATTTGCATACACCCAAGTGTTTTTCCTTCAACGTATAAATGGCACAATACTGGATTAGAAATTCCTGATGAAGATGTGTTTTAGGAAGTTAAA
This sequence comes from Nephila pilipes, assembly GCA_019974015.1. Lineage (NCBI taxonomy): Eukaryota > Metazoa > Arthropoda > Arachnida > Araneae > Nephilidae > Nephila > Nephila pilipes. The sequence continues at coordinate 2,155,762 of BMAW01066861.1, forward strand.
AAGATTGTAGAAGGATGTTCTGACCATGATAAATGCTTCTGTAGGTGTATAAAAAAAATCATATTTATCTCTATGTATGCATTTGTAAACTTATGTATGTTTGGATAATCACCTACTGTATAAACATATTCAAAAGGTTAAATCATTATGTGTTCAATAATGTCTGTATTTTGATGGTGTTTTAAGTGATGAAATTGTTGAAGATAAAGAATATGACCATGATTCAGTTTCATCCTTGACTTGTGTAGAAAATTGCATTGATTCTGCAATTAAAGAAACATTCTGAGCAGAATGAGAGATCCTTGAAACTAATATTTTACTTGTCAAATTAAGTTGCTTAATGCAAAATAAATTTGTCTGAGTTGTGCTGTTATCATATTTAAATAGCAAGTTAAAAACTATGCTTTCAATATGTGAATCAGTTGCAAAAATAAACAGGGAAATGAAACTAGAAAATAATTCGGTTACCTCCCAATCAGCATTTAAACTAGCAGTATATATTTAAATGTACCAGTAAAGTTAAAAAATTGAAAAAGAAAGCTACAGGATATCTTTCTTTAACTGTCAAGAAAGAAACAAATAATTATTTAACAGTACAGCAATCAGTATTATGTAATGCAAATGGCTTGTTTAGGAAACCAGCCGGCTCTTTTACACCCCAAATTAATTATATACCTGATTATAGTCAAATAGTTTTACATATTGAGGACATATTAAATTGCATTTTTATGAAGTGAAATCATTAGATAGTTACATATCTGGTGAGGAAGTATTATTTCAAAAAAAAAAAGAACAACTGTTCATAAAGGATGGGTATAGGATAATATAATTGATGTATTGAATTTAAAAACCATGCAAAGTAGAGATTCCATTGCGGCAAGTTGTTATCACACATAAATTCAGGTAATTGGAGGTAATCTTGGAAACTTCTTTAATTTTAACCATCTTAAGAATGCAAAATTCGTTTTCATTCCCATTAATGTGTCTTGTCATTGGGTTTTATTAATGGCTAAGTTAAATGTCAAGATATTATACTTTTATGATCTTTTAGGTTTCGGAAACGAAAGTAGGTATACTAAATTAATAGATTTATGGAGAACTTTAAATACTTTGTTACATGAAGAACTAGATTGGCATATTTCATATCCTATTCATCTGAAACAAACTGATAGCATGAATTGTAGTGTTTTTATATCATACTTTACAAATAGGGTATTAAACACAGAAATTATAATTTTTATGTAAATGAATTTAGAATTTACATGTTTGATTCTATTGCAGGTATGTGTTTAAGTAATATCTAATATATATATTGTATCAGATGATATTAACACTTGTTATCAATACAAGCAGAATTATATACACTAGATAAGTTTATTCTTGTAGCTTTTTAATTATTTAAAGTACTATATAAAATGAATATTGTAATTCTTCTGTGTTTCATTTGTATACTATTGAAAATTCGTTATTTTGTGTAGTAAAAATAATTGTGTGAGTTTTTTAAAGTGTAAAGGAATATATATTTTCTAAGGAACCTACTTTTCCTGTTGGAAAAAGGGTTAATACATTTATATACCATACCTCCTGGGTGATGTGGAAAATTGTGGAGATAAATCAAGTTTTTCTGTCATGTATTACTTTAGGAAAATATTTTTAATAGTTCTTATTTTCTAGGCAATTATCCATTTTATTATGTGTATCAATAAATCGAGTGCTGGAGACACTCTTGCATATCGGAAGTTTTTGATACAAGAGAATGTTAGATGGGATTTCCATCTGTGGTGACATTATCTGTATTATAATTGCATCACAGTTGTGAAAGACTTTCTGAAGCATCAAAATTTGTAAAAAGTAATTGGTAAGTTATATTTATGTGAAAAACATAATGTGTAATAGATCACTCTCTATACAATATGAAATGTAACTATCATAGTTGTATATTAAATATTATTACAGAAACGAAATATATGTATATGTTAGGTAAATGGTTAAATCAGAAATACAAAGCAGTAATTTCTTTTCCTCAGGGAAAAAAATTACAGGTTTAAAAAAAAAATAAGGGTAGTAGTTTTCTGAATTACATCATTCACAGTATTGCTTTTATTTGATATAATAAAAGAAAAAGCAGAGAATGCAATACAGTTTTATTTTAATTAATTCATGTGCATTTTCCCCCGCAATATATCAAATAGTTGATAGTTTATGGTAACTAAAATAAGTATCACAATAACTCTGATATCTTTAACTTGTTAAACAGTTACTAGTTGCTAATTTTTGAGAGCCTATAGTTTTGATAAATCATAAAATTTACTTCTTTTGTTGTTTTGAATCTATAATGGGGCTGATGCACATTGAATTTGTAAAAGCTCCAAGTCTTCCTCCTCGTGTTATGGTGGGGAAATTTGGAGGAGGAGGTGACAGACAAATGTTGTCCGTGTTACTTAACACACTCAAAATTACAAGGTCTGTCGTCAATAGCCTTCATTTTCCTTCTGAGTGTGACACTACTGAACAATCATTAAATCAATTAGTAGTAAACAAATGGGGAAAACTGAAATCACCGTTTTATTTAAACTATTTCTATTTGAGTGTGAGAACAACAAAAGAGTGCTTCAAGTTGCTTTCTCTTGCAATTTCTGAAAAATGACAAACATATTAAGTATCACATTAAATAATAATTACAAATAAGCAAATTACTATTTGATTTTTAGAGCAAATCATGGTATTTTCCCCCCTTTATTAATAAATCCTTCAGTTGTAGAGAAAGCTCAAACATCAAAATTCTATTCAAGTTCATCAAGTTGTAACAATAATTAAATTGAGTTTACAATATTTTCAAATTTTTTTTTTTTATATCGTTTGTTTCAAAAGAGTCGCTCCACCAAACATTTAACTAAAATAAAAGGTTTTGGAGTAACGTTCTTATGTCAAAACGGCAAGCAAAACTGATACCTGTATTTATCCCGAGCAAGTTCTACTTGTTTTCGATAAATGATTAGAATGCCTTATGCAATGTAAGCAATAACCGTTTTTCATTAAAATATCTTTTCTTTTTTACCATAGGCAATGAAAAAGCAAATCTACACTTCAAGGATTCATGTAATGAGTCATTATAAAATATGTATAGATAGCTTTTAGCTTTATTTTCAACGGATAATAAAGCTGTTGCTGTAAAAACATTTTTATTTGGTTTGTTATTCTTAGTTAAATGTTTTGGCGGAGTGACAAATATTAATATGTTATCAGTGATTTGTCGTATGCATCGCTTTATCGTTTGTAAGTTGGGATCGTTTCTGTACTTCAGAAAATAGATTGCATAGATTATAATCTTATAAGACAATAAATTATAAGATTGCAGAAAACCTCTTAGAATTTTCAACAACAGTACAATGTTATATTCTTTACTCCAGAAATGTTTTTATTTTTAACCTTACAAGCAAAAAATTATATATTTTACAATTTTTCTCTCATTAATTCAAATTGAAATGTTGATGAGCATTTTCCGTATGATTTAATAATTTTTTTTTTGTAGTAAAAATTATTATGGTACACGACATGAAAAATTTTGAGTTAATGAGTTTTTTTTTTTTTTTTTTTTTTTTTTTTTTTTGGAAAGAGCTTTCAGGATTTTTAAATTCATGTTTTGATAAAAGGGAATGCAATACTGGAGCATATGAGACTTAATTTAAGTGATTATATGTGTCATGGTACTATTGGTTAACACTAAATTGCCTGCGTTGATGGAATCTAGATAACAAAAGTTAAGCTCAAAATATTTGTTTTGTAAGAACGAAAATCTGAAAAAAAAATTACATCGAGCAAATTCTGTAAAAGACGAACATTTTTTTTTTCTGAAAAAATCATACGGTTAATAGTTATATGATGCCTGAATTCTTTTCGACGAAAAAAAGTTTACCTTTTATTCAGCGCAATTTATATTTGGATGAATAAAACTTTCTAAAATTAAAAGCTAGAGTTTAATTTACGCTGCATCTTTCTTTTAAAAAGAAGGAATGCCCTCAAAATAGCTATTGTATTAAATTAAAAGTAATAGGAAGTTCCATAATTAAATAGAAAAATTAAGTTTTCAGAAATAAAATTCAAATTCGCGTATTCTAAATAGTGATGGGATCCTTCAAACATTGGAAGAGTTAGTAAAAATATATGAGAAAGCATAAGTGAATATCGAAATAGCGATAATACGAGCGAAAAATACGGACACTAGTCCAGAAATTAGCAGTCAAGTTTCTTTATCTTAAGATTCTTTAGTTAAAAGCATTCCTACACTTACAGTAAGAATTCTCAGTAAGCCAGAAGGTTTTTTTTTTTTTAAAAAAAAAATCTTCAAAACGTGCATTTGGAGCTAAAAGTGTTCCAGATAAATATAAGCTCGAGATTTTACTAAATTTACTGTAAGAAAAAGCTGTAAATATTATTACCTATTTTAAAAATGATGAGATCTCAACAATTATGAAAAAATAAAGTCCTTAATACTTCAAGAGTTTGAGCCAACTCCCCAAGTATATTTAGAGAATTTTAAAAAAATAACGCGTCACAATTGTGAATTATATATACAATTTACTAGTCGATTATTTACAAATTGGGAGTACTATTTAAAATTGAGAGACGTTTCAAATATTGAATCATTAAAAGAATAAATAATTTCTGATTTAGAGACCGCTTCGCATAAAAGTATTCGTCAAGAAAATAAATGATTGGATTTCATAACACTGGCGAAAGAAATTGATTTATTTTATTCATCTCGTGGCAAAACATTAAATGAGTTAATTCTTACCGCAAAAATAATAATAGAAGCATGACTAGAAAATTTTTTTTGGATGTTAAGTATTCAAAATATGTAAATCTGAAATCCATTGTTTAAATAACCACACAAGTATAACCAATTACCTGTAAAAAGTAGAATTAATTAAAAATAATTCCCTTTGTTTTAACTGCTTGGCTTTCAATAAAGTTATGTTTTGCAAATCAAAAATCCTTTGTGCATGCTGCCTCCAGAAACATCATTTTTCTTTATGTTTTTCTCAAGAATTTAACCTTCTAGGACAGGGCTTCTTGAACTTTTGTCATTCACGACCCCATTTATGATTGCGAGTTTCTTGACGACCCCATACATGAATCATTGTTTAGCTGCAGGTTGCACGTGTGTACGCGCGCATTCCTCCCTTTGATTGTGTGTGATATTTAGAGGTGGCGGTCAGAGTGGGAAGTCAGCGGCGCGCGGTTTATTCAACATGTATGATACCGATAAACGCACTAACAATGTATAGCCACAGTATAATAATAGCGATCATTGATCGTTTACTGCTGTCGGTGGAGATAGCTCAAAACCTTCAACAAATGCGCGTGTCTAGACGCTGCAAGTCCACTGTATTCCGCCAACTCTAGTGATGTTATAAAATGGTATATATAAATATTTGACATTATAAAATCTCTCGCGACCGCAGAATTTTGCTACGCGACCCCATTTGGGGTCGCGACCCATAGTTTAAGAAGCCCTGTTCTAGGAGAATGGAAAGAGTTCGTTACCCCTCGAATGGTGAACTTTCTCCTATGACCCCGTTTCGAAACAACAAATAACGGAGGGGTGAATTTTACGACACGAGAGGAATTTTTGAGAGCAGGGGAAAGTTGTTTATACAGTAAGAGAAAAGTTATTTTTTGGAAACTGCGCGAAACAAGAGTTCTCGATGGTGGTTCAACGAGTAATTTTATTTCCCAATAGAGGATGAATAAACTTAAATTAAAAAGAAAAATTATAAAAAACTTTTTGAGTTGACTACTATCACCTATAGAACAACGAGCGTGCCGTATTTGGCTACTCGAACACTAAAACAATTAGCTTAGAATTTTCCATTAGGAGCTTCAGTTGTATTAAAAGATATGTATATTGATGATGTGCTTACCGGTGCCGATACCTTATTAGAAACAGAATTAGTTTCACAGAAATAGATTGACTAAAGTAATTGGTAAATTAATTTTTTTTCCACGCTTGTTTATTAAATAATCATACTTTCGATAAAATTCAAACTATTTGCTGATTTTCTAAAAGCATTTTATTTAAGCTTTTAAATGTCTTTTTGGTATGGAAAATATTATCAAACATTTGAAAATCTCAGAAAGCCTGATTACAAAGCATAATGTAAATATAGGGTTTCATTAATTTTTCTCAATTTGACAAATTATTTTCTACCGATCGCGTCTTAGAATAATTTCAAATTTGCTTCAGTAAGTGATAATTTAATTCCCCTCTTTCATAAAAAAAATGTGCAATTATATTCGCATTTTCAATGTTAAAATAACAATAATTGATTTAATAGCACTTGATTTATTTTTATCTTCTTAACAATAAATACTTCTGAATTAATACTTTAATCAGAATGTAAATTATATTTTTGAATACACAAGAAAATCCGGCTATTGATCTTGAGCCGTCTTAGTTCATTTTTTCTCTCCTTTTAATCAAGCAATTCATTTCATTTATCAGACACTGAAGTATAAGAATATTAAAAGAAGATAATTTTTACAAAAAAGAAAATGTATCACTATGTGAACCTTATTTTTGAAATTATTCTAATTTCAAAATTAATCTTATTTTTGTGAACAAGCAAATACAGAAAGCATTAATAATATGCATTAATAAAAAAAATATATAAAATTTAACAAAACATTTGATCAAATCTTCCAAATTTTGCGTAACATTTATTAAAGCTTTTTGTAGCAATTCTGTAAGATGATGATTATTTAAATATTAGCAACATTTATGCTTCACGAACTTCATTCTGCAGTACAGCTTTTCAACAATATGTTGCAAAAACTTAACAAAGTTTTTGGAACATTTTTCTGATTCATATTTTTCTAAAGTTTTTATATCAATGATTAATTTGAGATTTTTTTCTAATTTTTGTGGCGACCGGGAATGATAGAATAATCCCACTGTAACTCATGCATGTCGTAAGAGGCGACTAAAATAGGTACCCAGCGTCTAGGGATGTAGCCGGGCACCTTGCCCCTGGTGATTATATCAGAGGACCTCAGGGACTAGTGATCGAGGCGCCCTAGTGATCATTTTCTTTCCTATGGGGTTTACTGTCTTTGGTAAACACGGATGATGCGCCCTGGAGCGTCTAGCGATCCGTCTCTGCTTTTTGCCCCTGGTGATTTTCTCCGAGTTTTTTCTTTTTTTTTTTTTTTTTTTAATTTCTTCGCTCCTAGACCACAGTTAAACTGATCTACAAGAAGGTGCCAGAGTTTTTTCATCGATTATAAAAGTTTTTAAAGAATCTCGGGACTCAAATCTACTATTGGATCTCTTAAACACATTTTGTTTAGAAACCGAAGCACGTTTGAGGTTTTTGTGAAAACAGTATATGAAAATTTAAATTATTTAAATGATTTAATAAGCATTATAAAAACAAAGAAATTTCATTCGTGGGGTTTGTGGCCCAATGCAAGCCTTATTCAATGCAGCAATAACGTAGTAAGCAAAATTTTTCATGAGAAATTCTTCAATTCAATTTGTGTCCTTTTAAAGAACGGACTTCATTTTGATTACAGTGAAGATGTTTTCATTGATTATCGTAAACAGCTTGACAGGAGTTGGTAAGTACTTGAAAATATAATGCTTTTTCTTTACATAGCGAAAAATTATTTATATTAATTCTTAGTGTGTTAAAAATTATGCGGTTAAAGGAATATTTTTAAACAATAGTATTATATATACATGTTACCTGAATTTTTGAAATTTTTTTCGTCATTTAGTCTCTAGAGAAATTAGCTTTTTTTTTTAAATATGCATATTACAATAACTGTGAGTGTGTATTAATGTAAATATTTAATCACATTATTTATTGCAATTTAAATTTTGAATACGGAAGATATTTAATATGGTTGTTCACTATTTTATATTACCCACAATTCATGTCAATTATCCGTGTAGCGGGGGTTGATGTACCCTAAATCTGCTGAGGTTCTTGCTTCTTCAATTGACGTGATGTGGAAGTTTGGAAAGGGAGGTGCCAACTCAGGTGTCGTTCACGTCACTTGACCGAGGTTCAAAATTACGGGTTCCGTCGCAAATAGCCCTCGTGTTGCTTCTAGAGTGACGTTAATAAAGAATCACACCATGTTAAAAATATCACTTTCCATTGGTAAATTATTTCATGAGTGAATAACAAAAGTTAGTAATAATCTAAATAACGAATTTACATTATTCTTTAATTTTTATATATCAATTATTTTAAATGTTCAATTAGTTTTCTGTTGAAAATATAAGCATCGTCTCTTAATCGGGGGGGAAAACAGCTATATTAGCGAGGAAAAGAAATTTTTTTTCATAGTTAATACAGAGAAAAATCAGCTGATAGTTAAATTTTGTATAGTATTTATAATTTATATATTGCTCTCAAGTATAATAATTTGTTATGCATATATTGTCTCGTAGATATAAATATTCGTGACCTATTATGACAATTTTGAAACTGAGCAATAACTTTCAAATGATTCATTTGCATAGTTAATTAAAATATGATGCCTTTCATGGCTATTTTTAAAGTATGTACGGTATTCCTTTTAGATGGTTTCAGTGTATGTATTCCAAACACAACATCATAAATTTAATTTTATTTGCATTATTGCTAAAGTAATCGTTTTAAAAGACAAAAAGAAAAATAATTGTTTCATCAGTAGCTGTATTTAGCGTTCAATGAAGATGTGAGTGCATTGCATGTGATTTTTTTTCTCAATAATTGTCGTAGATACCGAGGGATAAATAAAAAAAAATCGATACATTGATATTCGTTAGTTGTTAAATCGAAATGGAATGTGCCAGACTTGTTTCTCTTTGTTATTTACGTATTAATCATAGCTCTCTTGCCAAAAATAAAATAGTTTTGGTAAAATCTTTTTAATACAACTGATAAGCAAGATTTTACCGCGTTTAAGTAATTACTTACAAAAAATAATGAGAAAGCACAAAATAAGTCTTTTTTTTTTTTTTGTCAATAAAATCATTTTTTCTTTAAATAAATTTTTAGCCACCCAAGGGGCTATTGTTTTAGGTAGGCTTTAAATTGGTGTACCAGATCACTTTTCAAATTTTTAATAGGTAAATTCGATTTCTTATAACCATGTTCTATGTTCTTTTATATTCAATTCAAAAATTTACCTTTTCCTTTCATTTTAAGTACATTTAGCTTAAATATATTCACTTTAATAATTTATCATTTGCTTTTATTTTAATATCGGAAAAAGTATATTATTGTCTATTTCACTATTTCATCATTTCCTGTAATTCTAGTATTTAAATGAGTAATTTAATAACTACAGGGTGTGTCCCAAAAGTAAGTTGAATAAAAAAGTGAAAAACGGAGCATCTTGGGTGTCTAAATTTGTTCTTTGCAAAACTTTGCATCGAACATTTTTTTTTTTCTTTTTGTTTAAAAAATTTTAATGTCATTCATGTACAGCTTGCAATTTTTTTTGAAACATTCAAAGAACTATTTTAAGTTCTCCATTCATTAAAGAAAGTACAAACATTATTGGCAGTTCATTGGGTCACAATGGCTATTCTAATTCTACGTTTTCACTTAGCCTATAACATTTTAAACCGTTGTATGTGTAAAATGTTAAAATTATCGAACTATACATTTAATAAACAAATATTTTTCAGGAGACCATCGGAGGGTTTATTCATAGAATCAAGTGGAAGAAATAATCACCGGTTCTTTCTAATTATGTTGACCTACCATGCGTTATACGAATTTTATTTCAATGAAGATAGTGGGAATCTGATCGCTCTGCAACTATTGTGGAGATCCATTTCCGATGCGTTTGTCACTAGAGATGAAATGATTGGTTCTTTATGGAGATTCAGCCTAAACAACATGAATAAAAGAACTTAAATGATTTTTGATAATGTGAATCTGATCCATCCAGAGATTACTGTCCCGGGCCCAAGATCGTTGCAGCATCTATGTCAATGTTCCTTGCGACAAAGGTTATCAGACAACCATCAACTACCAGAGGGTACTCAGAATCTAGGTTTACCTAAGGTTTTGAAAGAGTATATCGACTTGGAAACGTAGTGAGCCGAAACTTCTGATTTTATGTCATTCCAGAACTACTATTAGCATTTAAGAATGCTGTTATGAATTTTGCTGCATGTGTATTTCAATTTCTCAAGAAACCTTGTAATTCTGCGAATTTCTCGGTCATGTGAAATTGAATATAATTGGGATTTTAGACAATTTTTTAAAGAGTTAATAAATATTATGAAACATTTTTTATTTGATGAAATGTTTAATCACAATATATCTACAGATAACATGGCGAGCGACACACACTGAAAACACTTTTGATAAAAGAAATGGGTTGATAAAACATCTTGCATTAATTGTTACAACAAAGTCCGTTGTTTCAATACTCCCTCCTATTGTATTATTACTTAAATTTACAAATTAGGTACATAATTACCTGCTTACTTAAACGCTTAATGCATTTACAATATAAGGATGGAGAGACTAATTATTACATGAAAAATAAATTGTAAATTAAATATTAAAATCGCGTTCTAGATTATCATTAATATTCGTTGATTTCGTAAAGTTGATTTTTATTTAGTTATATTCTTAGAATTTTTTTTTTTTTTTTTTTATCTTTCGATTGATGTGTTTTATATATGATAAACAGAACTTGAAAGAAGTAAAATTGAAAAATATAAACAAAAGAATTTTGAGACTTGACTACGCAAAATAAAAAGAAGGGGCATACCGGTAGATTTGAGTAATTTCGCGTTTTTTTCCTCAAGAAACTTTCGAAAACTAATTTTGCTTTCAATCATAACTGTATCGTTTTAATGCTATTTTTAACGACCACGGCTTTCAAAAGGATATTTCTATTTTTTATATCTCGTTTTGTTTGTAATATAGTTATCGAGTAAATTCTAATAATGTTTCATATTGGGAGAAAAATTCTTCCTGAACTTTTTTTATTGTTATTCTTGAGAATTTGGTGTTATTACTTTTTAATTATTAAATTTTTGGCAAAGTACAGCGTAAATAAATCACACATTTTATTAATTCAAACAAAAATACACTAATTATACTTAGATCCCTTTTAATTATTTAATTAACCGAGTATTTTTTTCATTGAATGAATATTTTTTTTCAATATATCGGAAATTTCGGAGTAAGAAATATCCTTCATATTGAATTTTAAGTGCTGCACCTAGAGTATTAACATTCAATCTTGATTTCTCACTTGTCCAAAAATCATTATTAATGGAAACAAATCTTTCAACTGCGGCTTTAGTAGCACAACGTAAATTCAACAAGAATAATTAAATTTTCAGATGGGATGTGTTTATTTTTGAAATAGTTCAATATTTCCACCCATCTTTCATCAATTTCAATTTGTTGATTTTCCCACTGTTCTAATTTATCATAATTACTTTTATTATCATTACCTTAAACTTTTGTAAGCCTTTGTTATAGATCAGAGGTCTTCAACCTGGATTCCGAGGAACCCTAGAGTTCCTCGGAACTTTAACAGGAATTCCGTAAGGGATCACTATTTGCTTAATCAAAACGCTAAAGTTTTAGTAGAATTTTAATTTTTGTAAAAGATCGAGATCTTAAAGGCAGTTTGCTTGTAAAAACAAATATTTTTTTGGATAAAACAAAATTTTAAATTTCATAAAAGTCACCTGCTTCAAATACATTAATCGAGACACATTAGGTTACATATTTGTCTCCATTCTTTGGCTTAGTCGATATATCTCAAATTGATATGTTGACCGGCACTCAACAGAAACTAAAATGTAATCAAGTTTGATATTATGCATTTTGGATTGACATCAGAAAAGAATATCCAAAATTGCCAAAAGAACTGTGAAACATCTAATCTTTGTTTCAGTCTATGTAAGCTAAAACGTTTTCTCTTTGTACGCTGCGACAGAAAAATACAGAAACAGATTGGTTGCTGAACAGGACATTAGCTTGCAGATTTCATCAATTATTCCAGGAGTTAAAATACTTTGAAATAAAAAACAATCACAGCCAAGTCATTAAATTTTTTCTTTTTTATGAATTTGTTTTACTTTAAAATATTGTTGCTTTTATTTATTGATAGAATTCATTTTCGAAAAACATAAGAAATGCCATTAGCTACCTTTCCATTTATTATCTTATTAAGAAGTTTGTGTTGAGATAAAAAAAAAAAGATGCAGTAATAATTTTGTTAATTTGAGAAGGATAAAGCTTTGATATCCTATTTTTTCTGCACTTTGATCAAGAGGTTCCTTCAAGAAAACGGTAAGCTCAAAGGATTCCCAAAGTGTAAAAGGTTGAATACCTCTGTTATAGATATTCTTTCACTATAAACAAAAATTGAGTTAAAATAATGATCTTAAAACTTTTGTTTTCAGTATGATATGATAATCTGTGTCTTTTCGTTATAATAATTAAACTCCTAATAAAGCAAGTGTCTTGATATAAATTTTCTTTCCTATTTTGGAATTTGAGTTGGGTGCAAAATTATCAAAAAAAATTCTAATAATTATTTCAGTTAATACAATCGCATACTGACATACATTACAGCAATTTGTTCTGACCAGGTATCAGCTTTATAGCCACCCAAAGGGAATTTATTTTAGTTGAATCAATTTCGGAGAACCAGATCACTTTTCAATTTTTAATCGTTTGCTTCAAATTTAACTACATTTAGCTTAAATATATTCAATTTAATAATTTATCGTTTCCTTTAATTTTAATATCGGAATAGCTTATTGTTTTCCCTTTCTCAATATTTCTTCATTTATTTTAATTTTTATATTTAATTGAGTAATTTAATAATAATTACAAAAAAAAGAAGAAAAGAAAGAAAGAAAGCGCACCTTGGGCGGCTAAATCATGCTTTGCAAAACTTTGCATAGAACTTTTTTCTATATAAAAATTTATTTTTATATAATTAATCAGTGTGCACAAAATTTGGAATATTTCCTATTCAATATAAGATGAAGATATTTCTCTAGCATTGTCGATCTTTTAAAAATCTAGTGATACGATTTTAAAAACGTGAAATAGTAGAAACGGGTTTTTTGAAATTAGAAGGTGTGAAAAAAGGAGTAAAAAAAAAAAAAAATGCCATTAGTCACACGAGGGAAAGAAATCCGAGGGCGAGGAGTAATCATAAGCCGGATTCCTTACCCTCCCCCTCCCTACTGGGGACGTAAAAGGACGACACAGATCAAATTACTCTCGTTTTCTCTAGTTTTGAAGGGGGAGGGAGATAGGGGAAGATTCATGCGCCGACTGCAGGTGGCGAAACAAGTCGCAAATATTCATTACCCTTTGACGTCATTTTCAAAGTTCATAATAGCTGTCAAAACATAAATATAAGATAATAATTCTCTTTAAATTTCTTTAACAGCATATAAAATATTCTGAAAATGTAAAATATTTTAAAAAGTAAAACAAGGCTCGAAAATGGTTAAAAGAATATATTTTTTGAAAATATAATCAATATAAAGGATATAATCGTATTTGAAGCTTTTTAATGCAGCTGAATTCGAAACTGATGTAAATAATTAATTTTTCAAATATTAATTTAATACAAAATGTGTAATTGTACTTGGAATCGTTTTATGAGCATAAAGATATTATGAATTACGAAATATATAATTGTATTTGGAACTTTTCCATGAAAGAATGTATTTCTTTAAATGCTATCAATTATATATATATATATATGTGTGTGTGTGTGTGTGTGTGTAAAAGAAATTTTTTTTATGCAGCGGAGATCGAAACTGAAGTAAAGAATTCATTTTTTAAAATGCAGTTATTAAAAAAGAAGGGTGATTTTATTAACGTCGCACCAGAAGCAACACGAGGGCTATTGGCGACGGACCCCGTAATTTTGAACCTCGGTCAATTGACGAATATGACATCTGAACTAGCACCCCCTCTCCTAACTTCCACACCACGCCAACAGGGGGGCATTTGAGTCCCGACAGATTAAACGTACATCAGCTCCGGCTACACGACGGGTCTTCAGTGGCATCAAGGCTCGACTCAATGAAAACTGCCAGTCACGACTATGACCACTAGGCTATTGCGGCCACATTATAAATGGTTAATTGTATTTAGAACTTTTTTTTTTTATGATAATTAGGATAAAGCCTTATCTACCTCTTTAAAACGTCATCATGTAAGACGTAGATTCTATTAAGCAATTCGCTTTTTAACATTAAAGCCATTAACGTTCTCAGCAGCGATCACAAAACCAAACTGATGGAAATAGCTCTCACTAATATTCTTCCTCCCCACGTTTGCAACATCACAAACGCTAATTGGCTCAAATATCAAGAATTTCTCTATAATAATCTCCCCGGAAAGTAGGAAATTAACAATATCAATGATCGTGATGAAGTCATTAATGCACTCATGAACTACATCAAAATTGCAATTCACTCTGCCAGCACCTCAAAAAATATCCCTACACCGCACCTCAAGCTCCCTCCACATATCCGCGATCTAATTAAAAATAAAAACAGAATAAGAAAGTGGCAACAAACTCATTTCCCACATTTCAAAAAATAACTAAAAAATTATTTAAATATTTTCACTTTTTGTTAAACTTGCTTTATTTTAATACATAGTTATAAAAATTAGGCTTTATTTTTTAATAAGATGCAAGCAAAATCAGCTACTTATCCTGGGAATATTTAATATAAATTGTTTCGCATTTTAATGAAAGGCTTCTTTCTTTTTATCTTACCATTAATCAAAATCCCAAAAGAATATTTTAAAAAGACTAAGAAAAGAAAATATGAGCTGAGTGGCGCAAACCAATTGGGGATACGCCCTTACTTGTCGATCAACGTTCAAATCTGAATAGCATATGATGCAAGCAGATTTTATTCTTAGACATAACAAAGGTTTAGTGTAGTAAAATAAAGAAAATCAACGACAAATTCTAAAATAAAACTTTTAGAGCATAAATAAACAAGCAGATTTTACTCAAAAAGATTGAGGATACTGATAAATTTTGTTTAACTTCCACTTGATTTCTTTTAGCACTTTCACTAATAATCTAAGCATTTCATCCTAAACTTTTCAACTATTATTTTCTATCCTTTTGAAGTTGGTTATGAATACTAAGCTGTAATTTTAAAATGAAAATGGCTCCTCGGAAGGACTACGTATTGATATAAAATTTATATTAAGGTTATTTAGAAGGGAAAATGCTATGTGAAATAGCTGAATTCTCAGTAGAAGTCCTATTAATGTCCAGAAAATCATTCTGGGAAATTTAAACATGATGGATTAATTCAAAATAAAATTGGAAGAGGAAGGAAAGTATTCTGAGTGATGCTAAAAGGAAAATTTTAAAGATATCAAGATTAATCTAAACTGGTAGTCAAGCTAACATTGCAGAAACTTCTCAGATAATCTACTGAAATTAACAAGTGTTGACTGTGAAATGTGATTAGGCGTGGATATAACAGTCAACTGAGTAGCTAGAAAGAAACTTTCATAAACACAAAATCTGAAAAAGCGTTTACAAAAGACTCAGCTCGATTGAAGACAAACTTTGGAAAGTTATATTTAATGATGAAATAAATTCAACATTTTGGAAGCGATGGTCGTCACACCGTTGGAAAGCCGAACACCACTTTGGATCCAAATTTACATCTGATTAAACATGGTGGTGTCTAAATCATGGTTTGGGGTTGTATATGGCTGCAAATGGGAGAATTTAGTTTTATAGATAGTCTTAATGGTCATATAGCTTTATAGACACTCACAGCAATCTTGAAGAAGTGCACAAAATTGGGTTTAGATGAAATTTTATATTTCAGCACGACAACGACCCCAAACAGCACGTAATATCAAAATGGTCTCTTTTTCATTGTAAACAACAATTGCACACCATCTATTCAAACATCAATGTCATAGAAAATTTGTGGGCCACTAGAAACTGGTCCAAAACACAGATTAGAAACAAAGCCATTTTAAACAAGTGTTACAGAAGAATGGATAAAATTACTCCAGATAGCCACCTAAAAATTGGTCAGAAGTACCAAGACGTTTGGAGACATTATAAAAGCCAAGGACATACAGCAAAATACTGATCACTGGTCTATGCATGTAATTATGTCGAAAAATTTCATTGGTGTCTTATCTGTTTTGAGGTAAAGATCTTTGCTATGCTTTACTTCAAATATTTGTCTTTTAATTTTAGATATTTTTTTGTTGATTTTCCTTATTATTTTTTACTGAATAAATTCAACCCTTTTTTATCGTGTAAAGAGTAAAAATACGTCTTTATTCTAGTAATGTGTTATTTTCATTAAAAGTTGTTTTTCAAGGTGAGAAGTAGGTGTATCTGCATTTGAGCCATACGTATACCCTTAACGATTTTGTTCACTATTGAAGAATGAAAATGTTCAAACAATTATTTTCAAATTCTATTTTGCAATAATTGTTAACGTTAAATAAAGAATCTCTATTAGTTTGAGGTTGAAATTGAAACTTAATTTAAGCAAAATATTATAAATGAATATATAATAAGATTCAGACCAAATGATTGTCATCAAGATGGCGCTTTTTTGTAACTCACAAAGCAATTTTGAAATCTACTTTTCATAATAAACTTTTCTATTTGGTTAAAATATAAAAGTCTTCATTTTATAACTTACAATTATTCTTACTCTATATTGTCCCTATGAAATTTATGATGTATAGTTTGCATTTTACTTTTATTTTTACATATATATGAATCAAAAATACACAATCATGTATTTGAAAAATTTAATTTCCTGCTGTTCTTTTAAATATTTATATTTAAAATATTACTTTAAAATTCTCACTATTTAATAATCATAAATTATTTTTTAAAATAGTCTATTATATGATTTAGGGTAAATGGATTATCCACCATATACTTTTACCACACTGTTCTATCGATTTACATTATAAGTTCTTATAATTCAGAATTATAAACTTACAGTTTCTTCTCTCAAATTAAAGTTTAATTAGTTTAAACAGTATATAAAATGTGATCATATTATGCAAAATTATTTAACATAAATAAATATAACATAAATATTAATTAAAAACACAAGTTTACATTTATTATTAAATGAGTTACATTGACAATTTATAAAAAATATATTTCTTAGTATTGAATATTTAATTTCAATTGAAAAAACTAACATTTCGAGAGTTATGAAGACCAAACAAACAAATTGTACTGATTTTGTTAAAATGATATCTTTCTTTTTCACACTTACAGTGCTCTATTCAATTTAAACTTTATTTAGGATTTAAACTTACAGTGGTCACAATTGAGGATACACCTTGCTTTCCTTGATATCAACTTTTTAATGAAATAACACATTAACTAGAATAGAAGTGTCGTTTCTTTTACATGCTAATAAAGGGTTAATTTACAGTAAAATAATAAGAAGAAATCAACAAAAAATATCTAAAATTAAAAGTTTCAATATTTAGAGTAAACATAGAGCAGATCTTTACCTCAAAATTGGGATACACCAGTAAATTTTTACGATATATTACATGCATAGACGGTATCAAGTATTTTGTGTGCTTGACTTTATGTCTATCAAGCGTCTTGGTACCGATGACAATTTTTAGTGGTATCTGGAATATTTTATCCCATTCTTCTTGTAACACTTGCTTTTTGGGTGTTTCTAATCTGGTGTTTTTTGGGCATGTTTCAGTATGGCCCCTGAAATTTCTATGACATTGATGTAAGGACTGTGTGATACATGCTGTTTACAATGAAAGACACTTTTTCATTGTCGCGTGTTTGGGATCGTTGTCGTGCTGAAATATAAAATTTCCATCTAAACTTTTTGTGCACTTCTTTAAGATTGTTTTGATATGTCATCATAAAAGCTTATGATCCATTATACCATCTATAAAATAATTTCCTACCCATTTGCAGCCATACAACTCAAACCATGGCGAGACCACCACCATGTTTAACTGTGCGTAAATTTTTGGATCAAAGTGTGCTTTCTCCAACTGGTTGAGCGTATGCTTCAAAATCTTCATTACTTTTCACTATATAAACTTTTCCAAAGTTTTCTGTCTTCAACTGATGGGTTTTGCAAACTCCAAGCCTTTTCTGCTTTTGTAAGCTTATGAAAGTTTCTTTCTAGAGCCTAGGCTGCATATCAACCGCTCTAATCATTCTCACAGTTTCAGCCACTTCTGCTGGATTATTAGAAGTTTCTGCAGCTAGTTTGACTACTTTTAGGATTAATCTTGATATCTTTTAAATTTTCCTTTTCTTATCCTCAAGTCTTTTCCTTCCTCTTCCATCTTGTTGAAATTATCATCGCTTTAATTTTCCAATGATTTTCTGGACACATGAGGGACTTCTACGAGAATTTCAGCTATTTCGATAGATTTCCCTTTAAATACTAATAATTTTCTTACATCAATACTATCCTCTTTCAGAGCCATTTTCCATTTAAAATTACAGCTTTATATTCTCACCAACTTCAAGACAGAATAACAGTTAAAGTTTAAGGACATTCCCAAACTAGATTATTAGTAGAACAAAGAGAAATCAAGTGGTAAGTTAAAACAAATTCATTTGTGTATCCTCAATTTTGGGAGTAAAATCTTTATGTTTATTTGAAAACTCAAGAAGTATTTATTTTGTTGATTTTGCTTTATTTTTATATTAATTAAACCTTTTGTTATGTCTAAGAATAAAATTCATTTGCACTTCTAGTTAATGTTATTTGAGTTAGAAGTTAGTTATCAAGTAAAAAATAAGGTGTATCCTAATTGTTTGTGCCACTGTAGTATTAAGAATGTATTTTCTAAAAACACGATGTTTCTATTGATATTATCACATTTTAATTCTATTAACTTTTAGAAAATTTTCAATTTTAGATTTAGATGAGTGTTCAGATGGTAAGTTGTTACTGGAATAAAATAATGTAATATTTCTTGTATTTTGTTTGCTCCATATGAAATTAATAATTAATAATAACACTTGGATATCAGAATGTAAATTTCTTTTTGTAAACAGAATTTTAGCTAGCTTATAATCAATACATTACCTGATTTGCTATTGTTGCATTTACTTTTTTTTCACAAATATATAAATAGAAGTACTAGCTATTTGGAAAAATAAAAGGCTCATCACCTCTGCTAAACTAAACATATTTAAAATATTTAAGACTTTTTAAAATTCTAATTACATAATACTTCAAAAATGGATGCAATCATGAATAATTTTAAAGTAGAAAAAAAAAAAGATCAATATCATTATGAGTTAAGATAATTAGAAGAACTATCTCACAATATACTGTTTTGCCACACTGTCTATCTTTTTTACCATAATGGGTTCTTATAATTCAAATTATAAACTTACCGAGTTTCTTACCAAGATTGAATTTTAATTAGGATTTTAAACATAATATAAATGTGATTACTATTAGCAAAAAAAATATTTAACATAAATTAACATTAAAATATAAATTAACAAAAGCACAAGTTTTGTTTTATTATTAAATGATTACACTGACTGACTTTGTAAAAAAATATATTTTCTTAAGTATTAGATCTTAATTTCTTTTAAAATGCTAACAGTTCAAGTTCCACAGAGACAACAAACACAAATGTATGATTTTTAAATGTGTATCTTTCAATTTTCAGCAAAATCTCATCATTTACAATTTAACATTAATTACTTTCATTATACATAAAAACTAAATATATCATGCTTTTGAATGAATACATTTCAAATATTAATATAAATTCAGACTTTTTTGAAAATTAATCAATTGAATAGATATTATTTAGATGGCAATTGTTACTCTTTAAAAAATTAAATCTTTTTTTCCTTTTCGATTGGAATAAATTAGTATTTGTTTCTTTAGTTAATTATTTGAAAATACCTAGTTCATGGTGGCTGGATTTGTAATATCCTAGAAAAATCAGATAGTCTACTTTGTAGGATTGAGCACATCCATTCCAAAGTGGCATTCTGTCAGGGAAGTCTTCCTATTTTCTACCACTCTTTGCTATCAGACGTTACAAGATAAGATATAAAGAGTATTAAAGTACTTCAGAAATACATAAACGTCATGGTCATAATCTCCATAGTGGTGAGCTTTTCTGGCTGCGTATTTAAAGTTTATGTCTGGACAAATTCAATGGCCGAAAATTCTAAAATTTTGTGATGTGTACAACTATTAAATTTGTACACAAAATCTCAATATACATAAAATAAAAAAATATTTTCAAAGTATGCATGATGCCTGATATAAAAAATTTAGTTTGAAATGTCGCCGGCAGTCAGTTGCGGTGTGCGAGACCCTGGACAGTGGGTCGAAGAGTTGATCTTGTTTGTCATGTCTCTAACCATAATAGGCTAAAAAAATGCTGAGCTAAGGAAGACCTTAATTGAGGCTATTGATTAGGCATTTTAACCTCTGGGCTGTCAGAAGGATACCTCACTCCCTCAGTTTCATCGCACCGTGAGTAGTGCGGAATGAATAAATGTTGGTATTTTGTAGAGTTTTTTTCTTTCCAGCCATTAATGCAGATTGATAACAAACCCTCCCTGTTGATTAATTGCTTGGGATAGTTTCCTTTTTTTTTTTGATCTCAGCTGTCTCTTGTTGAATGACAGGTCTCAGTCAGACGTGCGCCAGAATCAGTGTCCTGGTTGTGTTGCATTATGCGTTGTCTTATAGAACAGATGAGTGAATATGCGTCAGGAGCCACTGATCAATCCAGTGGGTATAGGTTGTGCTGCCCTCTGAGTGATTCAGTTGATTCAGACTACTCTGGACCCAATGGGCCGAGAAAGAGTTAATCGCTTGTCTGTCTAACCAGCTAGGCTAAGAAATCTAATCAGTCTGAGTTAGGCATTTAGGCCTCTGGCCTGCAGTAGAAGGAGTCTCTACACCGCGCCTTGGAGTTTCTTTTTGAATCTCTACGACACATAATTAGACTTGCTTGTGAATTAGCGTGAAGTTAATAAAAAGCATTTTATTTTGAATATTTGATATAGTACAATTAATTCAGCGTGAAATGCGTTATTCTTAACAATAAAAAATAAAAAGCCTTTTCGAAAACATTATAATTACTTTTTTTGAGTAAAGAAAGATAATAGTAAATAAAATGTATAATATTACAGTAATTATGTTCCTAATTCAGCATTATAAAAAAATCAAATATTGACTCATCAAAGCAAATATTCAAGAAAGACTGATCCACATAAATTTATCGGTCCCAAAAAATGCATAAAGCAAGCAATTATGTTAACCTTTTCCCAAACAAATCTAAAGGTATTTTTAGCATAAATATAATGCAGAATATGCTTAAAATCTTGAGTATTTGAGATCAACGACACCTTTTATTCACTAGAGTTCAAAAAGTTTCAAGAATTTGAGTAGAGTCAGAAAAACTGTGTAAATTTCATTATTTCCCATTGATGTCATTCGATCCAGGAAGACAGGAAGGTTTGCTCGGGTTTCAGTTCATTAGTTGTTTGACAAGAGTCGAATCGTCCATAAAATGGCAGGTTGAAAAAAAATCACGTTAAGGTTCCTGTCTACCATTTTTGATTTGTGAACATGTCATGTAATCCTATGAATTTATCTACGTCCTCAAATCTTA
>BMAW01066861.1:2178762-2204643 GCA_019974015.1 Nephila pilipes
TTGTTTCTTCGTTCAGTTACGTATTGTAATTAAACATAGATATAAAATGTGATACATATTATACAAAATATTTAACATAAATAAATATAACATTAAATATTAATTAAAAACACAAGTTTAATTTATTATTTAAATGAGTTATTACATTTGACAATTTATAAAAATATATTTTCTTAGTATTGAATTTAATTCAATTGAAAAAGCTAACAAGATTTCGAAAGTTCACTGAAGACCAAACAAACAAATTGTAATGATTTTTAAAATGATATATTCTCTAGTTTTCACCTTACAGTGCTCTATTACAATTTAAACTTTCTATTTAGAAGTTTAAACTTACAGTGGTCAACAATTGAGGATACACTTTCACTTGATAAATCTTTTTTTAATGAAAATACACATTAACTAGAATAGAAGGCGTATTTTTACTTTTACAGTAATAAAGGGTTAATTTACAGTAAAAATAATAAAGAAATCAACAAAAATATCTAAAATTAAAAGTTTCTAATATTTAAGTAAACATAGGCAGATCTTTACCTCAAAAAATTGGGATACACCAATGAAATTTTTCGATATATTACATGCATAGACGTATCAGTATTTTGTTGCGTGGCTTTATAGTCTCAAGCGTCTTGGTACCGGTGACCAATTTTTTAGTGGTATCTGGAGATATTTTATCCATTCTTCTTGTAACACTTGCTTTAAAGCTTTGTTTCTAATCTGGTGTTTTTTGGACCATGTTTCTATGTGGCCCTAAATTTTCTATGACATTGATTCAGGGGACTGTGGATTATTCATTGCTGTTTACAATGAAAAGACACCCCATTTTTACATTCGTCGTGTGTTTGGGAGTTGTTGTGTCTGAAATATAAAATTTCCATCAAACTTTTTGTGCACTTTCTTTAAGATTGTTTTGAATATGTCTATCAAAGCTTATGATCCATTATCCATCTATAAAACTAATTTCCTACCCATTTGCAGCCATACACCTAAACCATGGCAGACCACCACCATGTTTAACTGTAGGGCTATTTTTGGATCAAAGCGTGTTGCTTCTCCAAGCGGTGTGCGACATAAACTTCAAAAATGTGAATTTACTCATCACTAAATAACTTTCTTCCAAAAGTTTTCTGTCTTCAACTGATGAGTGTTTTGCAAACTCCAAGCGCTTTTCTGCTTTTGTAACTTATGAAAGGTTTCTTTCTAGCTACCTAGACTGCTATATCCAACCCGTCTAATCACATTTCTCACAGTTTAATTACACTTCCTTAGGATTATTAGAAGTTTCTGCAGCTAGTTTGACTACTGTTTAGGATTAATCTTGATATCTTTTAAAATTTTCCTTTCTCATCACTCAGTCTTTTCCTTCCTCTTCTACTTTTGAATTAATCATCGGCGTTTAAATTTCCAATGATTTTCTGGACAATGAGGGACTTCTACGAAATTTCAGCTATTTCGATAAGATTTTCCCTTTTAAATAAATATAAATTTTCTTACATCAATACTAATCTCTTTCGAGCCATTTTCCATTTAAAATTACAGCTTTATATTCTCAAGCCAACTTCAAAGACAGAATAACAGTTGAAAAGTTTAGGATTTCCCAAACTTAGATTATTAGTAGCAACAAAAGAAATCAAGTGGTAGTTAAACAAAAATTTCATTTGTGTATCCTCAATTTTTTGAGAGTAAAATCTGTTATGTTTATTTGAAAAACTAAAAGTTTTATTTTAGAATTTTGTTGTTGATTTTTTCTTATTTTTATTTAATTAAACCTTTTGTTATGTCTAAGAATAAAATTCATTTGCACTTCTAGTTAAGTGTTGGTTGAAAGTTGAGTTATCAAGTAAATCAAGTAAAAGTAAGGTGTATCCTCAATTGTTTGTGCCACTGTAGGTATAACTGAAATGTATATTTTCTAAAAACACGATGTTTCTATTGAATATTATCCACAAACATTTTAATTTAACTTAAAACTTTTAGAAAATTTAATCAATTCTTAATTGAATTTAGATAGTGTTCAGATGGTAAGTTGTTACTCAATAAAATAATGTAATAATTTCTTGTATATTTGTTTGACTCCATAAATTGAAAATTTTAATAATAATTGAAATAAACTTTTTTAATTGAATATCAAATGTAATGAAATTTCATTTTTGTAAGCTTAGAATTTTAGCTAGCTTCTCAATCAATACATTACCTAGAAATTATGCTTATGTTGCATTTACTTTTTTTTTTCACACAAATATATGCATCAAGAAGTATACAACTATGTATTTGGAAAAAAATTGGCTAATTTTCAACCTGAATCTCTTAATAGTAAACATATTTAAAATATTTAAGACTTATTTTAAAATTCTAATTACATAATACTGTCAAAAATGGATGCAATCATGAATAATTTTTAAAGTAGAAAAAAAAAAAGATCAATATCATTATGAGTTAAGATAATTAGAAGAGACTATCTCACAATACCATATACTTTTGCCACACTGTGTCTATACTTTTACCATAATGGGTTCTTATAATTCAGAATTATAAAAACTTACAGTTTCTTACACGAAATTGAAAGTTTAATTAGGATTTAAACATAGATATAAAATGTGATACATATTATGCAAAAAATATTTAACATAAATAAAAATAACATTAAATATAAATTAACAAAAGCACAAGTTTTGCTTTTATTATTATTAAATGATTATTACACATGACAATTTGTAAAAAAATATATTTTCTTAAGTATTGAATACTTAATTTCATTTGAAAATGCTAACAAGATTTCCAAGTTCACTGAAGACCAAGCAAATAAAATTGTACATGATTTTTTTAAAATGTTATACTTTCCAATTTTCAGCTTAAAATGCTCGTATTTACAATTTAACATTAATTCGCTTTCATTAAATATATAAAAACTAAATATATCATGTTTTCGATGAATAATACATTCAAACATATTAATATAAAAATTTAAGACTTTTTGAAAATTTAATCAATTCTTAATTGAATAAGATATTGTTTAGATGGCAAGGTGTTACTCTTTAAAAGAATATTATAATCTTTTTTTTTTTGTTACGACTGGATGAATTGAAAATGCGCTATTTGTTTCTTTATTGTAATTATTTAGAAAATAGCCAATAGTTCATAAGTAGCTGGATATAGTAACCTAGAAAAATCAGATAGTCTACACTTTGTAGGAATAAGCACTGCCATTCCAAAGTGGTATTACTTGTCCGGTCAGAATCGTTCCTATTTTCTACATCACTTCTGCTAACAGACGTTACAAGATAGATATAGAAAGAGATAGTTGATAAATTACTTCGAAGTACATAAACGTCATGGTACTTAATCTCCATATCGGGTGAGCTTTTCTGGCTGCGTATTTAAGTTTAATGTATGGACAAATTCAACCGTAAGGCTTACTATGGGGGCGCTGCAGTATTTACAACTAATAAATTTAATACAACACAAAATTAACTAAATACATAAAATAAAAAAATATTTTCAAAGTATGCATGAATACTTTTACTGATATAAAAGAATTTAGGATTTGAAATGTCTAACTGCGGCAGTCGCAGTGCGGCAGCGTTGATTCGAACCCTGGATCAGTGGGTCCGAAGAGTTGATCGCTTGTTGTCATGTCCTAACCATAATAGGCTAAAAAAATGCTAGGCTAAAAAGACGCCCAATTAGGCTAGTTAGTTAGGCATTTTAACCTCTGGCGGAGCTGTAGAAGGGAGTCGCTACACACTCCCCCTCCAGTTTCATCGCACCGTGATGATGCGGAATGAAGATAAATGTTGGTATTTTGTATAGAAGTTTTTTTTCTTTCCAGCCATTAATGCGATTGATATGCAACCCCTCCCTGTTGAATTAAATTTTGCTTGGGATAGTTTCCTTTTTTTTTTTTTTTGAATCATCAGCTGTCTCTTGTTGAATGACAGGTCTCGTCAACGCGTGCGCCAGAATCGGAATATCACTAGTTGTGATTTGTATGCGCTTGTCTTAGACATACAGAGGCAAGTGTGAATATGCGTCGGAGCCATATGCAATCAGTAGGTATAGGTTGTGCTGCCCTCTAGTGATCACGTTGATTCGAACTCTGGACCCAGTGGGCCCGAAGAAAAGTTAATCGCTTGTTGTCATGTCCTAACCAACTAGGCTAAGAAGACGTCTAATCAGACTAACTAGTTAGGCATTTTAACCTCTGGCGCTGCAGTAGAAGGGAGTCACTACACACCTTGGGATAGTTTCCATTTTTGAATCTCTACGCAAATAATTAGACAATTGCTTGTGAATTAGCGTGAAAGTTAATAAAAAGCATTTTATTTTGAATATTTGATATGTACAATTAATTCAGCGTGTAAATGCGTTAGTTATTCTTAACAATAAAAAATAATAAAGCCTTTTCCGAAAACACTTATAATTACTTTTTTTTTGATAAAGAAGAATAAATAAGAAATAAAATGTATAATAATACAGTAATTATATTCCTAATTCAGCATATTATAAGAAAAAAAATCAAATATGACTCATCAAAGCAAATACGTTACCGAGAAAGACTGATCCACATAAATATTGTATCGGTCGCCAAAAATCGCGATAAAGCAAGCAATTATGTTAACCTTTCCCAAACAAATCTAAAGTATTTTAGCATAAATATAATGCGAAATATGTAAAAATCTTGGTATTTGAGATCTATACGACACCTTTTATTCATAGAGTTCAAAAAAAGTTTCAAAAATTTGAGTGAAAGGTTAGAAAAACTTAGTTAAATTTCATTGATTTCCCATTGATCAACATTCGATCGGAAGACGGGAAGGTTTGCTCGCGGTTTCGGTTCATTGTTGTTGTTAACAAAGTCGAATCGTCCATAAAAATTGTGCAGTTTGAAAAGAGAAAAAAAAAATCACGTTAAGGTTCCTGTCTACCATTTTTGATTTCGTGAACGTAATGTTAATCCTATGGAATTTATCTACCGTCCTCAAATCTTTACTGTCTTATCTATTTAAATGACAAAAAGGCTATTCGAAAGGCCAAAAAAATAATTCTGTAGAGTTACGTTTTTGCTCCGATTTTTAAAATATTTTTACTGCTATTTTAAGTATCCGTTTCTGGTCTTTCAAAATATTCTAAAATATTTTCAAAAATTGCGGAGAGAATGTAATTCTGCAGAAACCTTTATTAATTTCTGCATTTTCAGAAGTATTTTCTTTTCATTCAAATAGATGAAATACTAAAGATTTGAGGGGGCCAATAAAAATAACATAGGATCAATATTATGCTCGTGAAATCAAAATGGCCGGTAGACGAGAGCCTTAAAAACGTAAATGTATATTAAAAATTTCTCAAAAAGAGGAGTTTGTGATTCAGAATAAAAAATAAACTCTCGCGGAAAGAGAGTGCTTGCATACCTTTTAGGCAGCTTTTACTATGGAATTGTGGTTTAACATTAGCGATCAGCCAATGGAGCAACTGCGTTTCAAAACAATGTCTTGGAAAATGAAATGCTTCAGGGCTATTGATTGATTATTTGATTTTTCGAAAATGAGGTCCTGTATTAGGATCTAAAAATTGAACCCAAGCTTGAATTTATTAAAAAGCAACTTACTAACTTTTTCAATAAGATTTCTCAAATTCCAAATGACTTACTCCAAAACATATCGGTGTATTCTGCCGAAATACCATCATCAGCTAAAAGATCCAGAGCTTTTGTAGGTCACACATACTAGCACTTCCTAGTTTTAAAAATACTGAGATCTCGATAATAACTCATCGGGGTTTGAATCCTACGCATTACTGTAGAACTCTCATTAATCTTCTTTACAAACCAATGCTATGATATGCACTATCGCGTTAGCTTGCGGTAACTGCCTTAAATTTTAATCTATATTAATAATTATTAAATTCACATTTTAATTTTGATACCAAAACTTTAGTCTAAATTCACGCATTAATCATCTTCATTTCACTCGTTTCTGTCAGAAACTCGCGTTTCTAAAATACGGCATCGAATACTGGAAATCTTTTATTATTAAATTTTATTAAATTCTAATATAGCCCCGTCTCTAAATTCCATAAATCTCAGAGAGATAGGAAAAAACTCAGTTTTTTGACATGTTCCCTGATTCTTCACCTCCAGCAACTATCAGTGACCCTCACACACTAATTCTCAGATGTTTGCGTATTGATCGTATTAAATTTTGATTGCAAGTTAATAGATTCTGGAACTTCCTATAAATTAAAGATTATTAAAACTGTAATTCTGTTCAGAGGGCAAAATTTATTTATTTAAATTAGTAGCCTCGTAAATTATTGCAGTTGCCGATTGAATATTAACGTTGCACTTAAAAACAGAACTAGTGCTATTGACGACGGTCCTCATCATTTTGAGCTTCGGTTAAGTGATTATTATCAGAGCCGGCTCAAGCGCAATTTTGCACTTAAGCAAACCCGAAAAATGCCTCCTAAAGCATTAAAAAATCTTAAAAACCACAGAATTATAAACGAACCATATTAACCGGGTAAAAATGACATATAATTGAATTAAGACAGTAAATCTCATACATATTCTCGGAAAACTGTCTTTTATTCGAAAACAAATTCCATGATTTTAACCAGCTAACTACAACGAACTTACAAACTTAAACTAGTACTTATAATTCGTTAATTCAAATACACATTTAAAACAATAAATAAAACAAGTACAATAATATAAACTTAAATTAATAGAATCTCTTCCGAACTTCCTTTTCTGTAAATCGCGAATTAATATGCATAAACCTTTTTCAAATCTATTTCTCAATTCACTACCAAAGGCTATTAAGATGATTTTAAGTAGACATGATTCTTTGATAACTTTTTTATAATTTTTAATAAAGAAAACGTCCTTTCACCAGTTGAAACAGTTATGGACAGCTTTAACTAAATTCTTATGACAATGCTTAAATTTGGCGTAATTTTAAGGAAAGTTAAAGAGTTTAAGAACGTCAACTGGCCCTTCAATCTTTGTTAGAAAAGAAAAGACTATGTCTAGTTCGTCAGCCAGTTCTAAAGAGTGCAAATATTGGAGGAATCACATTTTTTAAATAAATAACTTTTGAAATTTATGAGCTATTAAAGCATTTTTTTCAACATGCGTGGCATATAAAACATTAGTCTTTGAATTATAATGCTAATTAAAAACACTTTTGGAAAATTATGATGTCTTCACATTATTAAAATATAAATGTATGCATATTAACCATCATAAAAATATTCGAAGAATTTGATTATATATATATATATATATATATATATAAATATAAGTATGTATGCATATACATTGAAATCTCTCTATAACCATATTTTGGGGGTCAAAATAATATATCGTTATGAAGGGAATCAATTCTGGAATGAAAAAAAATTTTGTTTTTCATATCCAGTGGCGTCACCAAGGATGCTCTACTGTCATCCAGCACCCCCTCGCGTTCACGCAAATAATATATTTTCAATCGAGGGAGATTAACATGCATACAGTGTTAAGTGTTTTACAATTCCGAAGTCTTAGTGAAGTACCCTTGCACAGGATTCTGGCAACGCCACAGCCTATAAATGTTTATCTGATACTTAAATAATAAATTTTTAATATATAAATAAATAAAAAAAACCCCAAAAGCTTTCTGTAAAATGCATTGGGTAGTATGAATAAATAAAAATACGTACTTATTAATTAGTCCTTATTTATTTGTAATTCTGTGAAAAGAAATCAGATTTTTTTACAGTATTCAGATACAATCTCATGCAAAAAGAATGAAGAGCATCTAAAGAATTTAGATGCTCCTCTGGTACAATAGGTAAGCTAAAAATAAAGTTATAAAGAGAATCATTCGAATAAACTGCTTCCCCAGGAGAAAAGTTTGGCTTTATCATTCAGGA
This sequence comes from Nephila pilipes, assembly GCA_019974015.1. Lineage (NCBI taxonomy): Eukaryota > Metazoa > Arthropoda > Arachnida > Araneae > Nephilidae > Nephila > Nephila pilipes. Next base: position 2,186,674 of record BMAW01066861.1, read on the forward strand.
ATCAATCTTTTTATTTACTTCATCATCATATTCTGACTCTTCTACTTCAGTTTATCAATTCTTATTTTAGAAAGAATGTCTTCAACTGTTAATTCCGAAAATACACTTCCTCATAAACATTTAAATAATCACGAAAAGATATTTCAAACTTTTTCCAGTTTTATCTTCGAAATCGGTCAAGGAATTTTGAAGGCCTGAATAGTATTTTCTTCCTCAGAATTTCCACAAGAAATATCACTTTGATTCTCTTCGTCATTTTGAATGAAGCAGCTTTTTTCCAACAATTAGTTACGGACTGTGGCTTCATTTCCCAGCAACCCAATCACATGCATTTTTTTACAGTAGCATGCACTTTGCGCTTTTGATCAATATTAAAATTTTATAATGTCCATTACAAGGAGCTTTAGAGCCGCAGTGGTGTTTGATGGAAAGAAGTAAACTTTTGATAGATTTATGTGCAGAGCTGTTGTCAATTGAAAGAGCAATGCTTTTCTTCCTCGATTTCATATCTTTAACTAGTTTCAATAACAATTCTTTAAATATTTTTGAAGTCACCCAAGCTCGCTTGATCGCAGCGTAGTCTAATGGTATGCTCTTAAAGTTTTTAAATATTTTGGCTTGACGGATCTTCCCACTACAAGAGGTTTTAATTTATCCTTTCCCGACATATTTGTACACAGCAATTCTGTTTACCTCTGTTTGGATTTCTTGTCCCCTTTTAGGTTTCTCCTATGAAAGCTAATGTTCTTTCTGGTAACAACTGGAAAAATAATCCAGTCTCATCTGCGCTATAAACATTATCAACGGAATATTTTTCAAAAATGTAACACATTTCTATCTGACTTCATGTGCGTGCGTCATCCAGAGGCACTGATTTTTCTTCACGATGGACAGATATCCCATGTCGGTCTCGAAACCTTTGTAACCATTCATTGTTAACTTTGAAATCTTAGTTTCCCATCATACATGCAAATTTTCTAGATTGCACGAAATAATTGGTCCATTTAAAGGTATATTCAGAGCAGGTTTTTCTCTAAACCAAAGGTCTTCATACTGGGTTCCGCGGAACTTCAAGTTTTCCTGGAACTTTGACAAGGTTAGTCAAAATGATCACTATTTAATGAAAGCGTCAAAATTGTAATAAAATTTTAATTTTTGTAATCTATAGAAGCTTAAAGGCATTTTTCTTGTAAAAATAAATATAAATAAGCATTTTATGGATAAAATAAATTTTGCAAGAGTCCCATATTTCAAATACATTAATCGAGACACATTAAGTCGCATATTAATCTCCGTTTTTTGATTCAATCGATATATCTCAAATTGATAAATCGACCGACACTCAGCAGAAAGAAAAAAAATTGAGTCAAGTTGATATTACGCATTTTTGAATTAACATTAGAAAGGAATGTCCAGAAATTTCCAAAAAGAGCTGTAAAACATCTAATGTTATTTAGGGAACCTTTTGTTTGGAATTTGAACCCTAATTTGTTTCAACCTACGTATTCAACCTAAAAATATTTCTCTTTGTATGCTGCGACAAAAACAAAGTGCAGAAACAGATTGGATGCTGAAGATGGCATTAGGCTCTACAATTATTCCAGACATAAAAATACTTTGCAATAAATGCAATCACAGCCAATTCATTAAAAAATTTTCTTTTTATTAATTTGTAATAATTTAAAATATTATTGCTTTTGTTTATTGTTCATAGAATGTTATTAAAAAAGACAAAAAAAAAAATACCATTAGCTACCTTCCCATTCATTATCTTATTAAAAGGTTTGAATTGTGATAAAAAAAAAAAAAGATGCAATAACGATTTTGAAAAATTCAGTAGGATAAAGCATTGATATCCGATTTTTTTCCGCTTTTTGATCAAGAGTTTCCTTCAAAAAAAAGTAAGCTCAAAGGGTTACCCTAAATTGTAAACGGTTGAATACCATTGCTTTAAGCCATTTCAACGAGGCATCATCTATTTCGTCATTTAAAGCTGCTTTTGTACCTCTTTCTTAGTGGGTAGATATCATAATATCACAAATAAATTAACGAAAATCTTCAAGCATAGTATGAGAATAATTTCCGATTCGAAATACCGTAATTAACACATTTTATCGGAGGTTAAAATTCTTATGATACTAAAATGTAGACAAAAGAACGTATCATAATATTTACTTCCAGACGCTTCGAGATTTTAGCTATCTCTTTTGGTGAAGGAATCGTAGACCATATTTTCAAGAGTAGGATAAAAATAAGGTTCAATGTTGTATTTGCCAGGAAATGTCTATTGTATTTCCTACTTGCAAGAAAAATGCACTTTCTCGTTAACATAGTACATCGTATCATCGTCTCGAGATGGAGGCATACAGAAATGCGCGTACCCGTCTTTTTTTTTTTTTTTCATCACATTCCGAAGATTGGTTACATCAACAAGAGCAATGCAAAACTTCGATGAAGTTTTTCGACACAGAATATAACTTTAGAATCCAAACTAACGGTCTAATTACAATCTTTCTTTGATTAGAGTTTAATTCGAAGACATCAGTTCGATTTTGAAAAAAATATATATATCGTAATAGAAAGAAATGCTTTACCTTAATCTGAAAGAAATTTAGCCAGGACTTTTATATAATATATATATATATATATATATATATATATATATATATATATATAAGTATGTGTGTGTGCGTATGTGTGTGTGCGTGGGTGTTGTTGTGTGTATGTGTGTGTGTAAGAGAGAGATAGGTGGAAAGAGTGTCGTATGTATAAGTCTCTAACAAAACTCGTTTTACACGGTAGATATGTCTCTTAGAAAACCATGCAAAAAAAAAAAAAAAAAATTCGTGTAAAAAATACATGCGATGTATGATAAGTTTATTAGGAAAGATTTGTTCCACAACATTCAAAAATTGTGTGAGATGAAAAAACTTTAAATATTTTCCCAAACAACCGTGCAAAAAAATAATAATAAAATCCATATTACATATTTAAAATACAAAAACATTTCATTTTTATTAAAAAAAATTAAAATTAGTGTACTGTGAAAACTCAGTCTATAGGTACATATAACACATAAAAATTCAAATTGAAACTAGGAATAAAACTATTAACATCTATTCATCGCTACTTGAATACTAGCGTGCACGTTTATTACGAACTGGATAAAAAATGCTGTCATCAGTAGATGTGTCAGATATATCTCGCACACACTGTCGGTTTTGATTCAAATGAAGAATTTCATTAATTATCATCGGCCACTGTTGGTTTCTTTTTTGTGGTTATAAAGTCTGTTATTAGCGGCTATTTTGTTTCTCAAGTTGCTTAAATAATTCTTGATATCCTGCTACACAAAACTTAAGATTACGTTCAAATTTTAATGCACGCTCTATATCAAGATCATGAGAAATAAAAGATTGTTCAACACTTGTAGCAAATTTCAAGCCCTCGCGAATTAAATTAGCTTTTAATAGTTGAATTTCACCTTCGACTTCGTTATTATAGACTTATTTATTATCATAAACTTTCAGAAATTCAATCAAATCGTCTTCATCCAAAGGGCTTTCTAGCATCAATTCTTCGATGTCAACCGTTTGCATGTTGTTACAACCTTTGCCACTAATTGCATTTGATCGAGATAATTTCAGAACACTCAGCTGATTTTTGTACAACTAAACTTCCATTTTTGACGCATGCTGGCAAATTTTTTTTCCAACAAGCAATTAAGTCTGACAAACGAAATGTTGTGTTCAAGTTCACGTACAACAAAATGAAGAAAAAAAAAATATTATAAAATTTAGGTATTTCACGTAACTCCAGAATACAAAGTAAACAAACCATAAAGTAGACCAAGTTCCTCACACATGTGTGGGCATGAGCCGACGATCTTCTGATTGCACAGTCAAAATTAGAATTAAAGAAAATACGTGCTAGAACAAAAAATTCGTGTAAACAAGTATACAGGTGAACCGTGTTATTTCAAAATTGTGTAAAAAGACCGAGTAAAAAAGAGTTGGGTGCATATATATATGTAACAACTTTCTTTTAAATAATACTATCGAATTAAAGTTATAATAATTCGAGATAAAAACCAACATTTTTAAAAACAACGTTTTTATATGGTGGCAAAGTTATTAAAAAGAATTATTGAAATATTAGTTAAAACTGGTCACTAATATCTAAATATTGCATTGTTAGGCAAGTAAGAACGGTTCCCAAAATTTCAGAGCTCTAACTTGATGGGAAGTTGGTTAAATTAATGATAGAAAATTTGATGACACACTGATACGCACACAGACAGACGCACGCCAAGTGAAATACATAATAATTCGAGATAAAAACCAACGTTTTTAAAAACCACGTTTTTATATGGTGGCAAAGTTTATTACAAAAATTATTGAAATATTAGTTAAAACTGGTCACAAATATCTAAATATTGCATTGTTAGGCGGGTAAGAACGGTTCCTAAAATTTCAGAACTCTAGCTTGATGGGAAGTTGGTTAAATTAACGATAGAAAATTTGATGACACACTGATACACACACAGACAGACACACACCAAGTGAAATACATAAAAACGTTAAAACTAACTAAAATTATTTAATTCATCTGGTAAATTAAATGGTTGGAATGCAGTTTAACCCAACCACCCTTGGCGACAAGAATTATTTGGCGGTATTTTGCCAAATGTGGCTACCCTGTTCCGTTTTACGGACTTAAAGTTCAGCCAAAAAAATCGCCAGTTTGGTGCCAATTTTTGAAATCGCGCCAAGTGGTTGAAATAAACTGCATTATTAAAGAAAATATTAGTTAAAACTAGTCGCAAATGTCTAAATATTGCATTGTTAGGCGAGTATGAACGATTCCCAAAATTTCAAAGCTCTAGCTTGATGGGAAGATGGTTAAATTAACGATCGAAAATTTGATGACACACACACACACACACCAAGTGAAATTCAGAAAAACGTTTTAAAAAAAAGAAAGAAAGAAAGAAATGTAATGCAAAATTATCAGTATACCAGCATTCGTGTGGTTTAACACAAAATAGAAACATACAAATTTCATAAACACATACTGTAGTGTTCCCCTCCCCTCCGAGCATTGGTTGATAGCCTCAGCTACGCGGCGCTGGCAGTACCACCCGCGAGGAGGGAGAGAAAAGTGAGTTTTGTGGAGTCAGTTGCAGGTCTTAGTAGCATGGGAGCAGTTAAGTAGGCCTCCCTGGGAGTGCTACAAGCCTATTTTAATCTTTAAATAATGTTTTGTTAAGTTTTAAAAGTCGTAACTCATTTCACTATATTTTTGAACCACAATCAAACAATACACTGGCGCAGTCGACAGGATATAATGAATTTTGAGTTTGTCCAGAATTGAGTGAATTTTGTGAAAATTCTGATTTCGTGGATTTGCGAATCGCAATGGCTTTCCTAGCGTAAGGAAAAAAAGAGGACTTGCAATATGTCGCTCGAGAAATGGGCATCGAGATGTTTCAGAGATGACAATAATGGCACTGAGGAATGCTATTTTGGAAACGGAAGAGTATGAGGAAGAGTTTGTCAGATAATTGCTCAATACGCAGATAGAACATAGAAAAGAACAAGATGATGAAAGGAAACGCACGCAAGAAATGGAATTTGAAATCCAGACATTACGCTTAGAAAACGAAAGAATTAGAATGAGCGAAACGACTAATTCAGAACTCGTTGTTAAATTGAAAGTAGAGTTGCAAAACTTTCTCTTAAAATTCGATCCGAAGAACAACGATATTAGCTTATATCTAGTGTTATTTGAGAAACAAACTAGAGAATTGAAATAAAAAAGGAAAATTGGACTTTTCATTTGATCGGACTATTGCCATACGATGTTGTACACATCATCGCACGTGAAAACGATGAAATCACGAACGATTACGATAAAGTGAAAGAAATTTTCCTGAAACGATATAAGTTAACATCAGAGAAATTTAGACAATTGTTTGCGAAGCATCAGAAAAAAATAAGACATCACTTGAGGGGATTTCGCATATGAACTGACAAATTATTTTCACGAATGGACTCGAGGCTTGCAAATTATCACTTTTGAAAATTTGGGCGACTTGATTATAACGGACCAAATCTAAAGGAGAACTCCGTCAGAAATGTATGATAATTTTATTGACGAATGGACACATTTCAAAAGATCGGATCAAATTGCCTCAAAATTAGACGATTAAGAAAATGTCAGAGAGAGAGTGTTAACAGAAGACCAAGAGAAAATTTCCAAAGAGAGTATTCAGCTTTTATCAAACGACCTCCATGGGAAGAACAGAAAAATTCACCAGTACGGAGATATATTCCACCTCATTCAAGAGAAAATACCAGAACTCCAAAGAAGGAAGAAATAAAAACATCAAGCAAAGAATGTTATATTTGCGGATTACAACACCTGACGAAGAACTGTCCAAAAAGATGCATAGCGACGCGAGTGATTGGTTATATCAAAAGACACACGCAAGATGATCAAGCAGTAACCGCAGAAATTCGAACTGAGTTCCTTTTAGAAAGCATAAATAAGAAAGAATCAAGCGAATCAAAATTAGCTATGAGTGATCTCCAATATGCTAAAATTGCTGTCAACGGAAAGAGTGCAACAGCTTTAATTGATTCAGGATCGATGATAATTGTGTTGGATCTCATTTCTGAGGAAAAGAATGAAAATTGTTTTTTAGTGAGAATAATCCTTTTTTGAGTTACTTTATTTGTATAAATACCATAAATCATATTTTACGGGTCAAAGAATCTGAGCATCAAGCATTTAAAGGAAGTTTAAATTAATATATTGTTCTACTAAGTGCCGATGCAAATGCAACATGGCTTCCGCGACAGGATCTGTATAGTTCGATCTGTGGACAATAAGTTAAAGAGAGGCAAGTGAATTTTGAATTGGATTATTATTTTGATATTTAAAGTACTTTAGTTTATTTGAAATTGAAACGGAGCATCTTAAGAAAAAAAGATTAGTTGCTCGCACTTCATTTTTACGTTTGTATGATTTCATTAACGATGACTTTTCTAAGGCTGGCGATAATTTGGTTCATAGTTTCAATTTATTGGCCGATTTTGAACTGTTGAGTGAGAAATACAATGAACTCTGTATTTTGAATGAAGAAATTCAAAATACAATGTCACTGGAAGCAGATGAAGACTCAATAGAATTGATATCTGAAATTAATGAATCAGATGAGATTTTAATAGAAAATTTAAAAGAATTAATTTGATTTTTAAAACAAATTGTAATATTAATGAGAACGCTGAAAGTAGTTCTACTTACAGTGTATCCAAGAGAAAATTCAAGTTCCCCTTACTTGAATTAAAGAAATCTGGTGGAGAAATAAGTGACTGGCTTCCATTTTGGGGTCAGTTCAGTAAAATTGACAGTGATCCAGATATCGGCGAACAAACTTTAGTATATAATACAGTGCATGAAACCTTTCTATAGAACGAGATATTCGGTTGAGAGTTTTCCACTATCAAGGGAAAATTATTGCAAGGTAGTGGATTCTTTAAAATCATATTTTGGAAGGGAAGAACTGCTTGTGGAGTTTTATGTACGAGAATTATTGAAATTAACAATATCTATGAATTCTAGAGATCAAAGAGTGACATTTCCCACCTTGAATGATTAGATTGAAACTCAATTAAGAGCTCTGAAGAGTCTAGGTATGACGACTGAAAAGTATGTAGCAATGCTTGCCCTCTTGTGGATTCTTGTAGCCCTCTTGTGGATTCCTGTTTATCGGAAGAAATCCTCAGAGCTTGGCAAATTCAAATGATAAGAAGGGGGAATCAAGGTTGGAAAATTTGATGCTGTTTTTGAAAAATGAAGTTGAAGCAGAAAAGTGAATTAATTTAGCAATGAAAGGTTTCTCTATAGAGCAAAATTGCAGTGCCAAGACTCACCCATTGAAAAGACATACACCTATAGCTGCTGGACTTTTTGCAGGAAATCAGAATTTTGCTCTAACAACTTATGTCTCTTACAATGAAAAGAATCATGAAAATAAAAAATGTAAACCTGCTTTAAATTTAGATTTATGAGAAAAAACAGCAATATTATCAAATAAGAGATGTTATTACATATGTTTGAAGATACGTTATCAAGTGAAACAGAGCAGAAGTAAGATTAAATGTTCTCTGTACCAAAAAAGACATTATAGTGTCATGTGTCCTAGAACAAAAGATTTGGAATTACCAGTTTCCTGTGAAATGGCTGATCGAACAGAAATATCCAAGGAAAAGTTTAGTTCTTTAGCAAATCCAACATGTTCGGCTAATGTTTCTTCTACAAACGTTGGTGGTATTCCTCCATGGAAAGAATATTGAATTTCCAGTTAAAGCCTTAATCGACACAGGTAGCCAGAAATCATACATAAGCAAATAAGCTGTTGCAAAGATGAAATGTGAGCCTATAGGAACTGAAGAAATGATCCACAATCTATTTGGTGGTGGTGAAAGTCATCAGAAGCATCTTCTGTACATAGGATATGTTTTTAGCTTCCAAAAGTATTATTACTGTACTTTTGAAGTCTTTGATCAAGAAAAAATATGTGCTGATATCCCTAGAATGAGTGTTGGATCCTGGACAAAGAGATTAATGAAAAAAGGATATTCCTAAGTGACCAAGAAGCTTGTTCCCGGAATTTTTCATCTTCAGTGCATTTGTTAATAGGTGCTGACATTGCTGAAAAGTTTTTCACTGGGAAAATTATGAATCTGTCTTGTGGATTAGTCGCAATGGAAACACTGATTGGATGGACTCTCATGAGTAAACAGAATAATGAAGAAAAGAATTACAGCTACATGACAATACTGTCTTTACATGTGAACAACAAAAGCATTAGTGATCTTTGGAGTTTGGACACTATTGGAATATTGGATCCTGTAGATAAGCAAAGTCAAGTGGAACTTAAGAAAGAAACCGAAAAGCGTTTTTTGAATTCTGTTAAACAAGATTAAGATTGTAGATATGTTGTTTCACTTGGTTAGAAGATCATCCTGTTCTTTCTTCAAACAAAAGTATTTCTGAGAAAAGATTGAAAAATACAGTTGATAGAATCAAAAATCTAGGAATTCTACGTGACTATGAAAATGTCTTTGAAGACTGGAAGGAAGGAGGTACAGTTGAAGAAATAAGTAGTGAAGACATCAAAGACTCTAAGCGTCACTATCTTCCTCATCGACCTGTCATAAAAGACAATTTAACAACAAGGATCAGACCAACCTTTGATGGTTCTGCAAAATCCAAGGGAAGGGGATCCTTAAATGACTGCCTAGTAACAGTTCCAAATCTTGTGGAACTTATTCCATCCATCATAAATAGGTTTTGTATTGGAAAGTATGGTGTAATCGCAGATATACGCAAAGCTTTGCTACAGATTCGGTTGAATGATAGTGACAAGGATTATCTGCGATTTCTCTGGTGGCAAGATGGAGATCCAAATCTTGTCAAAATATACAAACTTTGCGGTGTAGTGTATGGGATTAAATCAAGTCCATTCCTTTTGGGAGTGACATTGGGTCACCTCTTAGACAGAGCTCCTGATTGCTACAAGATGACTGCTGAACATATAAGGAAATCTATGCATGTTGCCAACTGTGTGGCTAGTGTTGAAAACGAGGCTGACTTGACCAAGTTTATATATGAATCCAAAGAAGTCATGGCTCTCCGAAAGTTTGATTTACGTGGCTGGCAACACAACCCTTTTAAGTCTTTAAGAGACAATTGCAATAAATCCCAGAATGCTTCTCCTACCTTACAAGACGTTCCAGTTCTTGGTCTTCTTTGAACATTGAAAGAGACACGTTGAAAAGTAATATCAGAGGTGACACACAGAGAGAATTTGTAAAGGTAACAAAGAGATATATTCTCTCAAAATGTCACAAAATATTTGACCCTTTTGGAATTACAGCTCCCATAACTTTAATTCCAAAAGTATTGCTCCAAGAAACGTGGAAGATTAAAGCTAATTGGGATGACACTCTTCCAGAAAAAAATGTATATAAATTTGAAAAACGGGACAGACAGTTACATCAGTTAAACAAACTAGAAATACCAAGATGGATTCATGGTCATATGAACTCAAAGCCTGATTTGCACGTATTTTGTGACGCCAGCCAACAAGCCTATGCTACTTGCATTTTCTTAAGATCTGTAAGCCCACAAGGAGTTGCTTGTCATTTGGTAGCAGCAAGATCACAAATAGCTCTTCTTAAAAACATTTAAACACCAGATTTAAAACCAGATTGGAGCTATTGGGCTGTTGTATTGTTACTTGCCAAAACTATTTGCTCTGATTTAGAAGAACCTGGTAATATACCTATTTATTACTGGTCAGATTCGATGAAATGTTTATACTGGATTAAAAATGATAAACAATGGGTGACTTTTGTGATGAATCGAGTAAAGGAAATTCGATTGGGTAATGAACCTCATCTTTAGAATCATGTACCTGAAAATTTAAACCCAGCCGACCTACCTTCAAGAGGCTGGTCAGTTAACACATTGGTAGATCGAAAATGGTAGAAAGGTTCGGCCTGGTTAAAAGAGGTAGAAAAAATGTGGCCCATATCTAGTTTATCTCCTGACAAAAATATCATAATGCAAAAAAGAAAAAAATCATTTGTCGCTTCTCTATTTGTATCAAATTACATTAAGGAATTCTTAATTGCATTTTCATTGTTTGAGAAGCAGATACGAATTAATACATGGATGATCAGGTTTTGCAGAAATAGTAGACTTGCAAAAGCTTGTCGTGTAAGAGACGTGATGATTCCTGACGAACTGAGAGAGGCAGAAACGAAAATCATGCTGATTGTTCAAAAGACATCCTTTGTTTACGGTAAGAACGAAGGACTAAAAAATATCCAATTTGTTGTTGACCAAAATGGATTATTAAGAATAAAATTCAGATTAACATTTCGAGAAGATACTAAAGATTTCAGGTTTCCAATAATTCTTCCTTCAGATCATCCTGTTGTTACAAGTTTGCTTATGTCTAAACATAAAGAATTTTTGCACTGAGGTATTCAAACACTAATTGCAAATATAAGAGAAAAATATTGGATATTTAAGTCCAGGAAAACAATTAGAAAGGTTATACGCCAATGTGTTATTTGCAAAAGGTTACTGCTATCATTTATACAGATAACGGTAAAAAATTTGTAGAAATCGGACACTTTCTAAAAAAGGTTAACTGGAATCAAGTAGTTACTGATGGAGCTGTAAATAGAATCATTTGGAAATTTATACCTCCCTCTTCTCCCTGGTGGGGAGGATGGTGGGAGTGTCTTGTAGCTCTTGTAAAAGATATTCTTAAAAGAGTATTGGGAAAAACAAGCTTAAAGTATGAAGAGTTAAATTCCCTATTGTGTGAATGTGAAAGTATTATCAACTCTAGGCCCATCACATACGTGTCAGATGACAATGAGCTCGAACCATTAAAACCATCTATGTTTATGAGAGATTTAATTGAATGTGGTGTACCTGATTTTTTGATAATTTGGAATCTACTAGTCTTCAAAAGAGACACGTGTATAGATTGAAACTTCGTAATGATCTATGTAAACGTTTCAGACTGGAGTATTTAGGTCATCTGAGACAAAATACGAATAAAATTAAAAAGGCTGACGGTATTAAAGTAGGAGAAATAGTTCTTATTGAAGATAAAAATCTAAAAAGACTCTACTGGCCTTTAGGAAGAGTAACTAAGATTTTTCCTGTTAAAGATGGTATTACACGTCTGGTGAAAGTGAAAATAACTAGTGGTGAAAAATTTCGTCCTGTGCAACATTTGTATTCACTCGAGTTAAATGCAGTTTCTTCGGGCCCTCTTCGACATCGAGTATCGAAAGGTACAAGAAAACTTTCTCAATGTACGGAAAGAAATTTAAGAAGTAAGACTGCTGATCATGTAAAATCTAAATTCGATAAACAACCTGCACTAAACAAGAAAACCAGATTGGGAAGAGAGATTAAAACTGCCAAGAGACTTGATTTTTAAATTTTCAAACTCAAAAGGTGGAAGTGTAGCGTCCGCGAGAAGAAGCTGCGAACTACTCAACTTGTTAAAAATAATTTTTATAAATACGGGAAGTTGTATTTGTAGTTGGACTTTATGAAGACGAGTGAATAAAGTTTATTGCAATTTGTTTTCTAGTGAGAATAATCATTTTTTTGAGTTACTTTATTTGCCTAAATACCATAAATCATATTTTACGGGTCAAAGAATCTGAGCATCAAGCATTTAAAGGAAGTTTAAATTAATATATTGTTCTACTAAGTGCCGATGCAAATTCAACAGATACAACAAAGTATTAAAAAATTCATTGCATCACGTGATTAGGACTGATCCAAGTAATTGGGACAAATATATCCCGTACTTGCTTTTTGGATACAGAGAAGTCCCGAACTGCACAACGGGAGTTTCACCTTTCAAGTTGATGCATGGACGAGAGGTCCTCAGAGTATGTTAAAATCAAGCTGGTGTGGCGACATTGACATTCCAATGAACATGGGAATATCCGTGGTGGACTTCTTACAGGAACAAAAGATCAATTTAGAGATGGCTGCTGAGCGGGCGTCATTAATTGCCTCCAGAATACAAGAAGTTTATGCAAGATATTTCAATCGCAAAGGTTGTTACAAGAGTTTTGAGGTGGGCGAAAAAGTATACTTAGAGATACCTGATTCAACGAACAAGCTCTACGGGCAGTGGACCGGCCCTAGAGAAATAGTTGGATTGAATCCTCCTCACTCTTATAAAGTGAAATTAAGTGATGGAAAAATTCGGCATGGTCATGTGAATAAGACAAGGAGGTATTACCCAAGAGTTAATGCAATCGGGGTGATATTCGAAGACGATGAAGATTTTGGTGAAGTTCTGCCCACTCCAACTTCTCTGAGGCTCGGAATGAAAGAGTTATTGGAGCATATTGATGCAAGTCATCTGGAAGATGAAGAAGAAACCAAATTTCTAGAATTGTTAAGTAAGTACCAAAAACTGTTTACGGGCAATGTAAACATTGCTAAAGTTGCCCATAAAATCAATTTAAAGCCAATCGTAGAACGGAAAAAACAGTTCATGTACAGGATCCCGGAAGTATTGAAGGGAAAAGTAGATCAACAAATCCAAGAATTATTGGAATTAGGATTAATCGAGGAAAGCAAAGCTAAGATTGCATATCCGGTAGTCTATGTGAATAAGAAAGATAGATCCATGAGATTGTGCATCGACTACCGGGCTATGAATTGTGCAACAGTAACGGATGACTTCCCTATGGAAGACGCAACAAAACTGATCCAGTCGATTGGTAGAGCTAACGTAATAACTACTTTGGATCTTTTGTAGGGATAATGGGCAATCCCGATGTCGGAAGAAAGTAAAGGTTTTATATCTTTCAAAACTCATCTCCAAAAGTATAGATTTAAAGTCACGAGTTCTGGACTGTATGCCTCTGCTACTTTTCAACGGGTAATGAATAAAACGCTTATTCTTATAGCGAATTCACCCGAGCGTATATAGATGACATCGCCATATTTTCGAAAAACTTTGGTGAACATTTGCAGCATTTAAACAACATTTTATTGAAGTTGGAAGAATTAAACTCCACTGAGAACCTTAAGAAGTGTGATTTCGTGAAACCCCATATGAAATTCTTAGGACCCGTTGCCGAGTCGGGAAGACATCAGCCTGATCCAGAAAAGGTGCGTGCGATAAGAAACTTAGCATCTCCGACAAATAAGAAAGAGTTACGATGTGTTCTCGGTTTGTACAATTACTATCGTGAGTACATTCCCAAGTATTCGGACCTTGTGTATCCCCTCACGGAGTTGACTAAAAAGAGAGTCTGACAAAATTCCATGGACTGATAAACATGCAGAAGTGTTCAAATAATTCAAAAGGTGTGCTTACCGATGCTCCTTCCTTATATACTATTCCGGCCATACACCATTCATTCAGATGCTTCAGAAGACGCATTGTGAAGTTCTTGACGTTACAAGTCGTCAGAACGTTCAACATCTTCAACAACCTTTCGACTTTCCGAAAATCGTTTGTGCCGTTCAAAAATTTTACTACGTGACAAGCAATTATCTCCAAACACCTCCTATAACAATTTAAAACATTCAGTTGGAGTATTTTGTTTTAAATTTCAAATTTAGGTACTGCTCGATTTTTAAGGTTATTATGATAACGGCACTTCTACACGAAAATATCTTACTCAAACAAGGATGAAAAACAAACTGAACTAGACAAAGGGATAGAATAACGTGCCACCTACACCAGAAGCATCAAAGTTAACTACATTCCACTCCCACTTCTCCACACCAAACCTAACGGCTAAGGCATGAGCAATCTGGTTATTTAATTGTCACACCTTGTACACTTTTTCTATTATGAGCTTATCACGAAGTATCTAATCAAACAACATCTTATAGTTCATTTCAAATGTTATATAGCCGACATCCTATTGGTCCGTTATGGATTCTATAAAACTCTTAGACCGAAGGAATTCCAATGCTCATTGGACAATTAAAGTCTGTAACGAATTATTTTAATGATCTGAAGGTCAAACTTCAACTTGCTACCAAGCAGGCTGGTGTTGCTTCAGCTACTAATCAAGCGAACATGCCTTTTACCATAATCGCCACAGAAGATACAAGAGTTATGAAATAGGTGATAAAGTTATTGTTCTTGGGCCTGATAGTACACATAAAATATACGCGAGATAGACATCTCCTTGTATCATCGTAGAAAAGCAAAGTACATTATAGTTATTTACTTCAAATACCCGATAATAGTGTAAACCATATCCATGCGAACAAAATTAGAAAACTTAATATTCAAAGTGACACCATCGGATTTATTTATGAGACTGATAATTATTTTGGAGATATCGAAAGCACACCTGTAACAAAACATACTCCCAGAGACGAAACTTATAATAGGTAACACTTGAATTCTTCTATCTTGAATGCTGTTCAAAAATAAGCTATTATCGATTTAATAATTAAGAACCAAGCAATACTATCTGAAATCCCCAAAACAGGAATAATTGAGGAACAATCAATCAAATTAATGGCAAATAGTAAAAGCCCAAAATACTTTGTCGGATACCTGAAATCTTAAAAGAAGAGATAGACAGACGAAATGATGATGTCTTAAAGTTAGATTTAATTGATTCTTCTGAAAGTGAATATGGTTACCCAGAAGTAAAAGTATTAAAGAAGGACGGTGCGATAAGATTATGAGTAGAATTACGTTATTTGAATTCTCATATAACTCTCAGATGCTTTCCTAGTACTAAATACCACTGATTTGATTTATCGGGTAGCGAACTCCTAATTCATAAGCTTTCTCGATCTCTAGAAGGGGTACTGGCAAATTGGAATGAGTTCAGAATCACAATAGCTAACTTCATTCGTCACTCATAGAGGCCAATGCTTCTTCAGAATTATGCCTTTCGATCTGAAGAACGCAGCCGTTACGTACTAAAGTACAATAAATTAACTTTTATTCCATCGTAGAGCGTATGCCAAAGCGTACTTTGATGACATCATAATATTTTCATGCTGCTGGAAAGGTAATTTAAAACATCTTGGAACTGTTTTATGTAGCTGATATACAAACGAAACTAACTCGCCAAACTTCAAAAGTGCAGTTTTGGGGAACTTCAAGTGAAACTTCTAGGATATGATGTAAGGTCTGAAAACCCTTCATCATACCCTGGAAAAGTACTTGAAATCAAGAATCTTTTACCACCCAAGACTAAGAAAGATGTAACAAGTCTCCTAGCTCTTCAGTCATACTACAGATCCTATGTGCCGAAGTTTGTTGGATCCTTTGATAAAGTCTACAAGAAAGAAAGCTCCTTGTGACATAAACTGGACTAAGAAGCCTGAAGACTCTTTGGGGAAGAAAGCTATTTGTGAAACTCCCAATTACATTGCACCAAAACTCCAAACCCTTGTTACTTGAAACCCCGATGCTAGTATATTTGCCGTAGGGGCCTGTCTTGCTCAATTTGACGAAATCGGAAATGAGAGGCCTGTTGCTCTCGCAAGTAAAAAATTATCGAAGTCTCAAGAAAAATATGCTACTATAAAAGAATAGATGCTTATGCCATTTTCTTTGCTTTGAGAAAGTTTGAAACTTATAAATACGGATCTCTAAAGTCCAAATAGCTAGTAACCACAATCCTTTGACGTATCTAAAACAATGTTTACCCCCAAAGTGCTCGTTCCTAGAAATGGTCTCTAGTTTCGAAACGGTTTAACGTCAATGTCAGTTATCTTCAGGATAAAACTCATTTGAACATTCATGCATTGAGTCGACTACCAGTGACTCTTTGGATAGATGCTTAACTATCGAATTCTTTTCCTGTACATTATTAAAGAGAGATAGATTGAGAGAGAGAGATTCAATATTTCTTAATATTCTATATTCCAGTTATGTTTGAATTTATGTATCATTGATATTTTCTTATTTTTGCTGTAAAATATTTAATATATGTAAAGTTTTCTTTGTTGTGACCTCTCTTGAAAAGAGAGACGTGAGGCACTGACATTCTCTAGCTGTAGAGAGCTCGTCAGCGCTTCAGTTCTGTCGAAGACGAAACCCCGTAGGTGCGAAACGCACCGATGACGTTTAGCTCGTAGAAAGGCTCTAAAGTCAATTTTATGTTTTCTTTTTGTGTTTTAAATGTGTTTAAAGTGTCGTCCGATAATTAAAAAGTATATAAAAAAAACTGAAGGCTTGTAATTCCCTGCTTTCAAAAAGAATCCACGATTACAAGGTGTGTGTTTACACAAGGGTGTCTAAAAGTTAAGCGTAACTGATCATTGTGTCAATAACGAATGAAATCTAAGACAGAATGATAAGTTACGTGATATGTGAGCGTAAAATGTTTATAAAATAAGAAAAAAAAGGCGAAAGAACGATAATACTCATTTTTCTTAACCATTTCGAAAGAGAAATATCGATAAGAGGAGTTCAAAATTTAGTGGAAAACAAATGAAATAAAAAGACGGTGCTGCATTTTGACAAGGTTTACATTCATCTCTAACAGCCAGGCAAGCTGCACAATGATTTCCCATACTTGCTATGACATTGTGGAGGAGTTTTGGACTCCAGGATTTCCAAACTTCATCATGAGCTCATTTCACTTTTGGAACTGACTTAGTGGGTGCGGAAGAGGTGCAGGTTGTCCCCCGAATATATCCCACACATGCTTGAAAGGATTCAGATCAGGTGAGTGAGCCGGCCATAGCAATCGTTGGATATTATCTGTTTCAAGGTAGTCATTGATCAGGTTTTCCCGGTTATAAGGCGCCTTATTATACATAAATACGCAGTCAGGACTAACAGTACTTTGAAATATGTGAACTTAATCTCTGTGAGAACTTAATCTCTGTGTCAATTAGTTGTCATAGACCACTTATCACAGATAGGGAGGTCTGTTCAGCCGTACAGTACCTGCTAACACCTTGACTCTCCTTGAGCAAAAAACGTTGTATTTTTGTTGATGTTTTGCGGATGAAAACGAATTTCATGTTTTCGTCATATTGTTAGCCGATGAAAATTAGAGTTCAGATAAAAGCGAGATTAATTGCTGAACATTACATCGGCCCATTGCTCCAAATTCCAGTATTGATGTTTCAAACTCCAGTTTAAACGAGCGTGTTTATGCGTAGATGTGAGTGGAATGCAAATTGCTAGTCATCCTGAACAGAGACTAACATGATTGAGTCTCTTGTAAACAGTTTGCCTGGATTCTCATATTTTTGTGGCAACTGTGAGAGCTGAAGCCAGTTCTCTGACACAACTGTCCCTCTAATGTCAAGCAGTGTTTACCATATATTGCTTTTGGCGAACAGTTGTAGTTCTTTGCTGATCTGGTACTGGTCGAAGGTGAACATTTATTGCTCTTTCAAATC